>PDGT01000069.1:720132-769303 GCA_003671415.1 Megathymus violae | reverse complement strand
TATATATATATATATATATATATATATAAATCTGCATTTTATTAAATCTATTTTTAGGATGTTTTGAAGAACAAATGTATAATATAAAATGTTTAATTGAATAAAACTTGCTCATAATTTCATGTAAAATAAAACTCATAAAAAAAATTGTTTTAATTGTTACTCTACTCCGAGCAAAGCATATTATTTTTACTGTCCAAGTCAAAAGTCAAACAAAATATTTTCACATAAAGGTAAGCTTAATGTTAATTAAAATATAATTTCCATCTCAACGATACACGTGCATGGCGGAAAGGTTCTAACTAGTTAGCATCTTCTTTACAGAATCCGTGAGATGTTGTACGTGTTTTGAGTGTGTATTGAAAAACCAAAAAAACACGTTCGGACTTCTGAATTAACGTCGGGCTTACCGGAAAGTGGCTTTGTCTATATTTCTCTTCGTAATTGTCATAAATTCTATCAGTCTTAATGTCGGTTTCTCCATGAAAAATAAATTAAAATAGCAGTTTTCAATTAGTACGATAATTATTTAAATTCTTAAGTTTCTCGTAAAAAATATAATTGTATGGCATGATAATAACAATTATAACTATAATATAAGTTTATAAGTTGTGACTTAATTATAACTATAACTTATTACTTAATTATAACTATAAGCAACTATTTTCTATTCGCATACTAATGAGAAGTTAATATGACGAATATTTATATAAAATACTTAAAATAAGACTAATTATTGCAAAAATACATATGAAATTAATTTAGCAACAAGCAAAGATTTTACACGTCCTAGATGGGCGGGTACATATTATTTATAATCAAGTATTTCATATACCTATTTACTTCTTATTATTATGTATATATTTCACAACTAGCTGTGCCCGCGACTTTGTCCGCGTGGAATTTAACAAAAAAGTTATTTAGTAGAAATAAAAGTAGCCTAAGTTACTTCTTATTATATCAGCTACCTGCCAGTGAAAGTCCCATCAAAATCGGTCCAACCATTTCAGAGATTAGCCGGAATAAACAGACAGACAAAAATGGTAAAAAATGTTATTTTGGTATATGTATCGTATATAAATTCATATGCATGTAGTAAAAAGCAGTTATTTTAATATTACTAACAGACACTACAATTTTATTTATTAGAATAGATGACTAGTAATTTATTTGGTAACCCTGCCTAGATTGTCAATCAGTGCTGCCAATCGCGGGGAAAATTCCCGATTAGCGGGAAATTGAGAGTTAGCGCAGGGAGAACACAGGGAATGACATAAATCGGGGAATTACGGGGAATCCAGACCAGCTTTTTTCAGTAGTAAAACTATTTAATGTTGGGTATACTTACAACTAAATAATCTAAATAGTCTCGACACTACTAATATCATGTTAAATGGCAACACCACTGAAATGCCTGCTCAACTGTCATTTGAACACGATTTTGTATTTTCTACACCATCATTAATTATTTTTTTATATTTATCGTTTTTTTTTGATTGGTACGTATGGTTGAAATTTTCAATGAAATTATAGTTAAGTGGTGCAGCTATTGTTAAACAAATAATATAAAAAAAAATGAAGTCAATTCCTATGTGGGTCAACAAAGAAAAAAATTATTTTAGTTATTTTTATAAAATAATTACATTCAAACAAATGTTGTATAAAACAGTATTTTTATTCCAAATTTCTTATGGGAGAATTTGTGGGGAATGTCAATCAATCACACGAAGCAGGGAATTTCGGGGAATTGCACTGACGTGACGCGGAGAATCAAGATTTTTTTATTGACAGCACTGCTGTCAATGTCAAAAGTTTTAATTGCTTTTAGCTAACCAACCTACTTTAAATCCACTATTTCTTCGTTGTGTTGTGTTAGTAAACTTTAAAGATTCTTTGTTATTTCGTATTACTTTACATGTTAAAAAGTCCAGTTTTAATATCCTCATCCTTGCAATTTAGTACTTACCATACAAACAGTTATCTACTTGTGATAATAACACAACCTATCCCAATTAGTTGCCTACGAATTCACAAGTACTGAATTACACTCCAAATCAAACAAAAATGACCAATGAAGTTGCAGTCAGAAACGTTGATAATGCCTGTGAGACGGCGGAAGAATTTACTAGAGTATTCTACAAGCAAGTAGACAATAGCAGACATTTAACATCAAAACTGTATTTGGATACTGGATTGTTGGTTTGGAATGGTAACGGTGTGAATGGGAGTGACAAAATCCAGAAGTTTCTCATGGACTTGCCTGCGAGTAACCATGTACTGAAGACCTTAGACGCTCAGCCAATAACTGATACGCTGGTGGCAAATAAACTTACCTACTTGATCCAAGCATGTGGGGATGTGACATACCAGAATGAAGATACTAAGAAGCCGTTCCAACAAACGTTTTTAATTGTTGCAGTTGAAGGCAAGTGGAAGATTGCGTCAGATTGTTTTAGATTACAAGTTCCTTACAATAGTTAACACCCAGTATGAAATCTTGGATTGTAAAATATTTTATGAAGATTTTTCACACAAAGACCTAGTTTTTTATTTTACTTTCATACTGAAAAAAGATATAAAATAATGTTTGACGTCTTTTTTTTCTATTCATCAAAACAGCTTGGGATACTGCAACAGCATGTAGCCTCCGGAGGATGTCTTAACCCTATCACTCTCATTTTGATATGTACCTAAAGATACTTATGATTTGGCGAGGGTTTTTTTATGATTGGCTGTTAACCAGCTGTCAATCCTTCAAGTTTTTTGATGATGGTAATAAATAGGAGACTGCAGCAAGACACCAGAACATACACAACCTGAAAACAAATTGAAAATGGTTTTTAAAGAGTATATAATTGGTTGTTGCTATACTTATACAACGACTTATACTTATACTTTTGACTACCCCATAGCCCAGTTGGTAGTGACCCTGCCTGCCGAGCATGGGGTCCCGGTTTCGATTCCCGGCTGGGGCAGATATTTATGTGACAGATAAATGTTTGTTCTTGGGTCATGGGTGTTTGTGATGTGATAATTGTGTATGTCCATGCCACCCGTAACACAGGGAATCCTAGTGCGGGGGTGTGAGTGTGTGAATAATTATTTATTTATTTATACAGAACATACATTATAAATCCATATATGAAACCAGATATCATGTAAGAAGAAATGAGTTAACATATTTCACATTAGTCAATTCCTTTTTGCTCATGTAAACAAAATTGGTTTATGCTTCAGTTAAGTCTTGAGCAATAACAGCCTGATAAATTATCAGCTGCCTGTTTACTGTTATATTCAATGATATGGAGATGGTGGTTCCTGATGTATTCCTATGGTGTCCATCTCCACATTGGGTTTTGCACTTCTAGTAATGTTTGTGGCAACATTTACGTGCAGTAATACTCATGTTGCTTCAAAGTTAAAACAACTTATGTATCAATCACAATATCCTATTTTGTTGAAATGAAGTTATCGGAAGACTACAATAGTATTATCTTATCACAAAAAGTTATGCATAATCATACTCTCATTATATGGGTGCATTAAAGTATTATGTGAGTAACAATACACCTTGCCTGAGGTGCAATATTTACTTATAAATTATTATAATATATAAATACTTCTTTGACATTATTATATAAACGCAATTGTTGTAACTGTGTCTGAGAAATGGATGCATATTTGAAAACTATATATCTATGGATAGTACCATAGTTACGAAATAAAATTGCTAAATAATTATGTATTTAGCTCCAACACACTTTATCATGGAACTCCATACACAAGTTTTTTAATTTAAAAATATTAATATTTGTAATTAAATAAATTGGATTATGCACAAGCTCTGATAGCTTAAATATTGGATTTTAGTTTTGAATCCAGCATGCACTTCTCTCATATTTCTATGTTATATGTAATTAATTATCACTTGTTTTTGTGAAACAGTATAATAAGGAAACCTGTATAACTTAGTTCTTTAATTTTAAAAGAATTGTAAAGTGTGGCCAACCCACAATTGGTCAGTATGATGCTATAGTGCATTTATCCCTAATATTATGAGAGGTATACCCAAAACCAAGATAACTGCCTTATAAAATTAAAAATAGAAGCTTAAGTAAATGTTATGTTTATATGTTAAGCAAGGATATTATTTTGATTGTTTGAAATATTGGTAGTTCTGATAAATCCATGTAAAGATTAGTTGTTTGGAACAGTTTATATTATTTTGGGTATGAATTATATTATTAAATGAATAAAACATTAGTATGAATTTTATTATTTTATTAGTTTACAAAGAGAACTTAATCCTAGTATCATAACTAAGAGCCTAGTATCATCATAAGAACATTAAAAACAAAGCACAAAACATGATGCAAGACAAATGACAGTTAATGAAATGCTTATAAAATTGTATCCCGTTATTACAAAAATATATTTATATAATATTAAATAAGTATATGTACAATAAATTAGGCATTTGATGTTACAAAACAAACAATACAAGATGTGCACTTAATTTATATGAAGAAATTTTACAAACACCTCAGTCTACTAATTTATTCATGAAATAGGAAAAAAAAATATTGAGACAAGTCATGTTCAGTAGGTACCAACATAAAAACTCAACTATACAAAATAGGTATCTAATAAATCTAGGGCTATAAATTTCTATATAAATGTATGAAAAAAAATATAAATTTAATAGAAATTAAATTTATACCTTCATGTTAATTTATTAATGTTATTTAATAATTTATTAATATTCTTTAGCAATTGCATAATTACTATAATAATTATTATTGTTATATATTTGTGCACATACTTAATTTTATTGCAAAAATTTTAATACCAAAGTAACTAAACTTGTTGGAACCACAAGTTTGATGTGAAAAGATCAGTGTAAAATCTTAAGATTATGCAAATTGTGGTTTTTTAGCAATGTGTTGTTGAGTGAAAGGAAATTTAAACTAAACTTATCAGGAACAAATAAGTTATAAAATAAACATACAAATATATATATTTAGGAAGTATATTTTCTTTACATAAAGTGATTAAATGACTTTAATTTAAAATTGTGATCGAGTGACTTACCTATTCTATACTCAGAATATAAGTCATTGCTTTCTTTATACATAAAAAGCTAATTTAAGATAGATACCCTTAGAATTTCATAATATTTCACAAGTATGTAACCTAGTGGCATGTTCATATAACATATAGAGAATATTGTAATCCATCCATTATTAAATGTATGTAATTAGACAAACTCTAAATAATGGCACCAATATTTATAATTCAGTGTTGTCATTAAACACATGATTATTGATGAGAAATTTAGATTTCTTATAGCTTTGTAATTGGTGTAACAGATTTTAACACTTGCTATTCTTACCAATGAATGTGTTGCAGTTCGGGCAATAGTGCTCAGCATCTTTAAATGTGTCAAAGCAGTAAGGTATAAGTCCGAGGCAGCACAATGAACAGACCCTGTAAAGATTTTTTTATTATTAATGAAAGTCATATTCTATGTAATTTAATAACAATATTGCTAGGATCATCATTAATTTCCTTCTACAACATATTCCTCCAAATAGGACAGTTAAAAAATATTATCAAATCAGATTTCATATATTTTTTACAGTAATAAGTATCAAGATTCCTAGCTGCTATGCAGAGTGTGATTATATAAAAAATATTAAGTTTTACATACATAGTAATGACACAAATAGATCCAGCAACGAGATGAGTGTGCCATGCTGTTGTATACTTGACTTTAGTTGTAACGACTTTGCCACAGCTGTAACAAGAAACCGTCGTAGGCTCAGTACCCACGCCCACTGGCATGACCACACCGACAGGAACGGACATGCCTGGTGGCGGCGGGGGCATGTCACCCGCTTGCGGCTGTAATGTCGTCACAATAGTCGGGTGTGGGTACACTCCAGGAGCGGTAAAAGCCTTCGGCTGCTGGTAGGCTCCTTGCGCTGGAATAAATGGTTCACCTGATGGTGATACAAATCCATACTGTGGATTGCCGACCACTGCAGAATACGGCGGCGGAAGATCATGTGACTCAACAGGCGCTGTAGGAGCAATATTAGGCGCATGAGGTGGATAACCGGTAGCCATTTTTTGATGTTCTTGATACAAAGGTTGAAATAACTATTTGCTAACTCAAAATTCAGTTCTGCACAATTTGATAGTATTGTTTTATTCACAAGAATTTAAATACACTGCCAAAATGAAGCCGAGTAAAATACGATAGGCACGTTGCAAATAACTACAGAATTTCTAAGAGCTCGGTTGAACCAACCAGTGTATTGAAATTAATGTTAAAAACAACAAAGTAGATATTTAATGAATGACAACTAAAATGCTCAGATGTCAATTTTAGTCGTCGATGTAGGGATTACGATTTCTATCGATAAAAGATATTACGATTTAGATAAGGAGGATATGTATGATAAGTTATATTCATAACTTAGAAGCGTAATTTATATAACCTTATAATACAATCATACCATTAATGCTTAATGCAAAATAATATAATATATTAAAATGGAGAAAATATTAGATATAATACCTATGTTACGTGATTATATTTAGTAAAAATTAATACAGGAGGTTTACAATATTATTATTTTAATACGGAGCCTTAAAGGCTTAACTACTACTCATCAAAATTTGTTTGATTTATTCGCAAGGAAATCAACCATGGTGTTATTCTTATCGAAATATATAAGTTTTATTATTCTACTTTAATAGGTGTATAACTTTTGGATCTAGAAATTGTATATTAATTAAAAAATCGTATCTTCCAGATTTATGGTGTCGATACTTCGAATATTATATGCGAGCGATCCATTGTGATCCAAAATATCGATATAAAGCGAGAAGATAACAACTTTGTGTAAATAATAGAGTTGCTTCAAAATATATACCATAGATATATACTACAAATATATTTGCATGTGACGAGCACAGAGTACATTAGTATATACTGAACCAGCACCCTGTCGGCTTTATATATGTAATATGGAGCAGTGTATATCATCCACAGAGTATATTTGTATATACTGATATCATCGTAGTGTATCGTGGCACGTGTGTTACGCTAGGTGGGAAAATAAAAATTAACACGCAGAGAAAACCAACACTGCCAAGTGCGCCTTGGACCACGCATAATGAAGTGTTTTTTAGTGTTTTATATTGTCGGTAGAAAAATATTTTGTATGTAGGTGGAAAACAAAAATATTTCTGGAGTTCTAAAATTAACATAAAACTGATAATATCCCCATAATCTAGAAGCTATGCAATATAAGTTTTTTATCGAAATAATTTTCTGGAAAGTATTTTTTTTTCGGTATTTTGTACCCCATAATTAAAAAGATGGTGGAAACTTCTCAATTTTAAACATTTAAGTAGAAAGGAAAACATATCGAAAATTACATTTTTGAAGACCTATCCATAGAGATCGCATGTATTGAGTTTCTTTTTTACAAATTTTTTACATTTAGGGTAATGTTTCATATAATGCATCTATCTATCTTGCACATTTAAGACGTATCAATTGTCTTCAGTAAAATGGATGGGATGTACAGACTAACGTCGTGATAACATTGGTTTTTTATTGTCATTTAGTTAAAGAACTCTAGAAATATACGCGGGCGGAGTTGTTGGCAATTTCTAGATTATAACGTTTCTTAAATTTCATGTATATAAATTTATTTATATGTCTACTAATTTTAATAATAATTCTTTCGAGTGCTATTTGTAAAAGTAACAAGTATTTATACTGAAGTGAAGCGAAGGCTAGTTACTTTTATTAATCTACTTTGACGTTCGATATGTTAGTGATATAATAAAATTAATTAAATAACATAGTTGATAGTATCAGGTTTTACTTTGCGGAAATTTATTGTTATTAAATTAGTAGAAAAAAGTAAATTAATACTAATTTAATAATTAAATAACAGTATTTACTAGGAATTGTATTAATATATAACACACGGCTTATGGGATTTTGTCGGATTATTAGGGTTCGTGTTGATTTATTTATATATTTTCATGCCACGCGCAATATAGGGAATCCTAAAGCGGGGTTTACGTGTAAACATTGAAAAAACAAAATGATGCTAAATTTAAGGTCAAGATCTGCTTAAATGATTTCCACATCGTCAACTTTATTTAGACATTTTCATGACTTTTAAATTTATTATTTCACTGTCTTAAAACGTTGAAAGGTCGTAGTAGACTTCTGGGATGCTAATAGCTTCTGCGAGTCCTTATACAGCGGTACAATGATAATCATATTTTCGTACATGGTATTATATAATATAACGCTTGTAAATTAACTACGGTTATTAGCACGTAGGAAAAACCAGCGCTTATAATATGTCATCAGTGTCAAATAAAAGTTAATTACGAAACGGTGTAGTAAAAGGATGCATAGAGGGATAAAACTGAGAGAAATACATTTGGCAAAGTAAAGGTATATTTATGGTATGGGTTTCTCCATTGAAGCTGCCTCAGCCGACCTCTTCTGGCGAATAAAGTGATAGAGTGCGTTTTGTATTTGTTCGTTGAGCTCATATCATCCAATGAAATTTAACGGTAGATTGATAATTGTTACTAATAATGCTATCACTAAACCACAAAAGAAATATTGTAATAATCGCTGGTTGAATATTTATTTTCTTCGCAAATTGTTCTCGATATCGTACGAAATTGTCAGACGTTTACAATTGTGCCTTTACAAAATGCTCGCAATTGAGTCGTGTAATGGGAGTGGGAAAGAATTTTATAATTTCACCGTTTAATCTTGATTGTTTGACAGCGAGCTTTTTCATCTTGACTTCATACATTATAGATTACAAATAGACATCTAAAGCGCTCCGCTCGTAGCCCGTCGACTTTTGTTGATCATAAAAAGTTATAATATATGGGGTTCGACGACTTTGACCAATACAATAGAAGTTACTAGAGTCATAGATGTTTGGATGGGACTGACGGGAGATCACTAGTGGTAAATTTTCTTGTGTTTCCTTGTTTCGAAAGGACCATTAAGCCTTGGATACCAGATACTATCAAAGCTGTGGTATCAAATATTGTTATTTATCGGAGCTCTATTTGGAGAGGGTTCGTCGAAGTTTGACATCAGGTTTTGCACTGATACTCGAAATCATCCCACATGTTGCGGAGAGACCTATGTTTCGATTACTCTAGATGCCTGAATAAGTAACAATAAATTCCGTTGACAAATGAGTTACTAATATATCTCAGAGAATTTACGGGATTCGAAGATACCTATTTCACAACTTTTGCAGCTAACAGGCAGTAGCCATTGTCTTTTACATATAAGGGCCTTTATCGGGTTCCACTATATACGTGTATAATATATAGAAGAATATATTGTTAATGTATAAATAAATTATTTTACGAGTTTTACAAAATGTGACTGTGTCATATGCAATATTAAATAGAGTGGAGGTGGTCGATGTTGAAAGTTGCGTCAGCAGTGGATTGCTAAGTTGCGGAGCCACCAGTGAAACTCGGACTACGGCACACGCGCGCGTTTTGCCTACCCATTTGACCGGAAAAATATTGTTCTTTAAAACTAGTTACTATATTAGGTATATACTAATCAAATTTTTAAAGAAAGGAGTATCAAATTTGTTTCGTGAGTGCAACTAAGGTATTTTTACAGTATTCGTCCGTTGTGTATTCATTTATCCATAAAAATTATGTCATTTTTCAACTCAAATCCCTGAAGATTGAGTATCGGTCATTATTGAAAAAGCAGATGACTAACTATGAAATGTTTTTGCTTTTTAAAAAAGATTAGTTATACAAAAAATAATACATTATTATTTACGAGAGAAATAATTATATTATGGATAATACTTGAATAAACTATCACTTTCAAGTAAGTTTGTTTATGACGGAAATATATAAAAATTACAGATAAAATAAAAATGTAATGTAACGGTATAATAAATTGAAATACATATTTGGGAAGCTACGAGTATTATAACCATGTATATTTAAAAAATATATTTCGATCATTAAAGTATTTGTTTGTAGTTTATATCTTTACTGTCAGAGGTGACAGTTACATTTGATTATATCTTGCATTATCTTGTAATTAATTTAAAATGTATACAATTCCTAAACATGATAAACATATAAGTCACGTGTTATGTCGCTTAAGACAGCTTTAAGACAACTTTGCATCGCTGGAACACTAGACATTACATGTATCTCTCTATCAGCGTAAACACGATAATCTCAAATATTACTACGAACGGATTTCCACGCATATTATACCATTAGCTACAGGACGACGACGAAGCTGACGGAGCTGACGGAGGGATTGCAAAATATGTAATAATTGTTTTGGGTGTATTTAGTATATGGGAATGTGACGATTGTTTTTCCCAACGTAAAGGAGGGTGGTTATTCGCACGAGTAAAATATGAGACAATTTACATATCAGAATTTAGGGGAAACACTTGTACACTTTCCTTTAAATATTGTTATATTCAATAGATTTAAATAGGTGCATAATATGGTATGTATGTAGTATGGTATGTAGCGTATAATATTGTATATATATTGGTATATACAACGGGGCACAATAACCTCTCGTTCAGATTCTATCTTCAGGATTAACGAGTTAACAGCTACCAGCTCTAATAAAATAATTTTGAAAGGAAATGAGTTCCCTATGACAGTGTTATGGATGTTAATACATTTATTAATTAATTTTCTTTGCTTGTTTATTTCATGTTTGTTCACGATGGTTTCCGGCAAAGCAATAATTTCCATACTTTGTCAATTTTAATGTAAATATATTGAGTTATATTTTCCATCATCAATATTTCAATTTTTTATGTAAATAGCCGACAAACGAGCAGCACTACTAAACTAAGCAGACAGTGAAGAACACGAAAGAAGATGCTAGGTAGTCGGGCAGGTCCCATCACCATGCAGGTTTTAAAGTATCATCTCATCCGTTATTTCTAGTTTATAAGCAGGAAAGGTTGACTTGAATTTCAATTTGAACGCCCTTACACCGCAAATACCGCATCTAAAACCTTCGTTATGACAATATTAAAACTAATAAAATGGTAGTTATTCAATGATACCACAAGGAAGTAGAGTAAGTTATATAACACAAGACACCGTAATTTGCTGTCGAGTCGGTCGCAGCTGGGGCACTCGGAAGTTAGTGGGAGACTGTAGTTGGTTTAGTGAAACCGGTAGTGCAGGCTAGGATGCAGTTACCTAGTGACGCAGTTACTTTAGATATTACTTTATAGTTATATAACTAGTCATCTGTTAGATTTTATTAATGTCACTTTTACCAGTGTTACGTGCAATTTAATTTCACACCAATCAGATATGTACTGCGTCTCCATTTTTAATGAGTCTTCTCTTACTTTATTTTGCTTCATATGCGTCTTGTTTAGCCTCTTACATGAAAATTATTAAGTAGATTTAACAAAAACTATAATTTAAATATTACTGTATGGTATACAAATCATACCTAAATTTTTAGATGTATTTATTGTCCGAAGCAACTCAATTTTGCAGTCACACGTTGACTCATTATCTCAATTTACTTAAAGCTGCGAGTTTCATAATCGCAGTTATAAATCATGAAACCGAAGGTGGAGACGCGTTGAAGTCTTCACTATGTAATGCCGAACCAAACAGTACGAATATATTTAATAGTAACTCGGTCGTGTCCGAATACATTGTAGCGTAAGGTTACATCACATCACATCGTATTATTACAAGTTCCTTGACCTCATACGTAATACACGTTCGTGATAAAGATTATAAAATTAATACGGTGCACATGCGTAATATCCGTGTCACTGGCCGACTACGAGAGTTCGTCGTTGTTCGTCGGGTATGGCCGCTCGCTCCCAAATGTACACACGCAGTGAAAGTGCGACTAAATATCGAGAACGTTGAATACGGGCAGTCGCGCGGTGTACAAAACTACGATCAGCAACTATGCTGCTACGTATGACCTACGATACTAATCGTAGGTCTTCGCATAATAAATTCCCTTTAGCTTTAACTCTAGCTTAGTGTTGCGAGAAGCGATGGTTATTAGTTAATTTTCCAGTTATCTACTTAATTATTTAATTGGTGCTCGATGAATAATGTGATATTTAGTATAGAATTCATGAGAAGTATCTTTGTGTTTATAATCGCTCGCCCGTTAGAAAATTTGGAACGATTTTATGATTGATTTAATACAATAAATTGAATATTGTTTTGTTGAAATTATAATTTACGGGTATAATATACGGCAGGTGGCGCCGTTGTAATATTTATACACAGAATGTCTGAGAATATAAGTAAAGACGAATTTTCTGATAAATAAAATTGTTTGTATTTTTTTTAATAAACGATTTGTGTGTTTCGGTTACTATTCCTAAAAGTAGTAATAATAAAAAAAAAATATTTTCAAAAAAAAATATACTCCCTAAAACTTTTTTTCCATAATATTAAAGGTTTTGTACAAAATTTGCCAGCCTTCTAGTTATCTGAAATATTTATCAATTGATATTCCATTTTATTGATTTATTCGTTCATTACGGTAATGTTTATAATAAACATTATGCAACTTGATGTTAATAATACGGTGATGGTCTGGCCTTTCAGTATTCGATGTTTGTTGTGTAAAGTCTAAGTCAATGAATGTTAAACTTAACAGTTAACAGAACGATGTATCGAGGACGCGCGTTCTTTAGCAAAACGACCAATGAAAATTTTCGACATCATACACTTATGATTGGCATGATTGTACAATGTTTTAGAATATGGTGATTTTTTCTTTCATGACGGTTTCTTCACGGTACAGGCTACAAGGTTTGTTAGGTTGCTTGTGTTAAGATAAACGAATACCGTCTCACCAATACTCTCTTTTATCCGCACACCTAGACACTTGAACACTTATCAATACAATCGCTCAGTCACCCACCACTGGCGCACAGCAGCGAATCAAGGGACAACCTCTCGGACCCAATGCTCAACAATAACTGACTGTCAACATGTTAATACTTTTAACATCGGTTCCGTTGACTCAAACGCCATCTTCATTAAAATGTAACTTTAGTCAAATCAGATACCCTTCACGTAGTTTACTTTAAAATTGTTAGGAAATATTAACAAATATTGATTTAATTTCGAAAATCATGACACTTGCATTTTAAGTGTTTCTGGATATCTTTGGTGTGACTATTTACCGTCAAGTGGTCCGTCTGTCCGTTTGTGTTATTTACTTAAAAATAACTTTCGATTAGGGTCCTTACTTTGATTTATACTATTATGTTTTTTTCAATATATATGTTTAGTGACTATGATTATTATTTACTAAATTTCTTAAATTATTTAAAAAGGTATAAATAAAAAGCGAAAAGTGTAAGCCTGTGATCAGCGGTGAACTGCAATTGAATTGACTCCGTAAAATAATTTGCATTGTTGAGTGTGAAGTGAACTATAAATTTTATCTCAAGGGAGAGTATACAAAGCAAACTATGCGCGTGCGATGGTGGCGCGCGGTGGCGGTGTGCGCGTGCGCGCTGGTGATGCGCAGCGACGCGCTGCCGCCAGCCGCGCTCGGCGACGTTGTGGCCAATGCAGCCAATAGTCTCAACTCCATGAAGGTGAGTTATTTTTCGGTGCTATGCCAATTTCTGTCGCTACAGCTTTATATTTTGCACAGGGTTTGTAAGAAGAGCATTACTATGACTTCGAATATTGTATAAATTAAGGACTGTTGAGCACATTTGAGGTTCGTCATTATATGAAAACATGGAATACAGTGCCTATTTATCCCCAGAGGAACGTTTGCTGGTTTTCTTAGGAACAAACATACATTTTTTGCATTGTCTAGTTTAACTTGTATTATCTAGTAATAGGGGTACCTATTAGTTTTAGCGCAACGAAAACTGCGACAAATAATTTACATTATATTGTATTGTATCCAAAAGTTATGCAGCTTGACTTTTGCAGTATTTATAATGTGACAAGTTACAAATACTGCAATTAGTTCAAGCTGTAATCATGTTTAACTTCAATATTTTACCATTTTACTACAATTGATTCTTCGAGAAATAGTCGCACAGTAGAGCAATATCTTTATTTGTCCAACATTTCAAAACCTAACAGGTTACATTCGTATTATTAATACGTGAAATATTACAACGTTGTAATTTGAGTTAATTACAACTTGGATTGTAAAATTTGTAACCTTTGACTGTGTTGATGTCAATTGTCAACAGTTGAGACTAGACATTTACCAGAAAATGTCAAGGTAATTTCTTTAAATATAAATACAATAATAAGTTTAAGATAAGCGCGGGGGTATTTGTGTGGTGTGGGTATATCGCAATCACGAGTCTAACTTTTATTATGAGTAAGTAACTAGCACAATTGAAGATGACCATATGATGAAATTTCAATATATGTAATCTTAATTTTAAACAATGATTTACGCAAGATGGCCTTAGCACACTGATAAACAGCTATACATACAGACAGATGTGTTGGTATTTTTGCGATTTTAAAATGTAGTTAAAACCGTATATTTGGGCATGATATAATTTAATTTTTTAGTACTAGCTTAAATGTAAATGTAAGAGCCCCTGTCAAGTTTAATATATACATGTGTTCGACTTTCGACGCCAATCATTTTTTTTTAATGTTTCTAATTTTTATAACGCAACAGATAATAATAAAGCTCGACAATGACAATGTCTACCAAAAAAATAAAAAAAAGGAAATCGGTTGATAAACAAACGAGTAGAAGTTACCGAACTCTTTTGTCTTTATCTATATACACATATATTTAAAGAATTTATAGTTCTTCAAAATACTTTTTTTCCATTTTTTTTAATTTATATTACTAAGTCATCAATAATTAGCAAATAAAAAAAATAAGAAAATCCTGGAAAACAGAGGAGGAAAAGGGCTAGGTACAATGGTTTCTCACCACTTATTAACATATAGATATATAAACTAATAAATATTGAATTTTCTGCACGATAGTTGTATTGGAAACTCTAGAAGATCATTTTGGAATACAACAAAATAAACCAAAATCCCTCTTCTACTATTCCAGTCTTACTGAAAGATATGATCCAATATTCGACCACCATTAACAGATAATATTCAACCATGCAATAAATGAATGAATGAATGTACTGTATGTGCATGTATATTTATGTGTAATGTAACTTACTGTATTATTATTTGTGGTTAGTAGTTGACGAATTAAGTATAAAACTATTTTTGTATGACTGAAATCATATATAATTCGTCAAGTTTTATTTTATTACCTTTTAATACATATACATATAATAGTGTCACTTTAAGTTTTATACAAAATATGAATATTTAAATTCAATACGAAACTGGTGATGAAGTATAAGATATTAAACGCAGTAACTTATAAAAGCCTATTCACTCTCCTCTTGAAGACTCCCACATTTGAACTTACCGGACTTATATACATTTCTATATCTTCAATTCCTGTCTTGTAACGAACATACAGATTACAAATTCTATGGAAAAAAAATATGATGAATTTTGATACACGGAGTCAGTATCAACAACTCTGTGACAAAAATAAACGTTGACATCAAAAAAAAAAAGTAGTACGTATTTCTTACTTTTATATTTATATAAATTTATTGTTGTTGAACACCGGTGAAGACACTTCATCATTTAAAAGCTTCTTTTAAAACTTTATTTAACTAGAATAATTGGCCGTAAATAATCTAAATAAAAAAGTCGATACTGGTCATATAACCATTTAAATATAGATAAATGTTAAAATTTAGGATGATACGATCAGGAATCATAGTTTTACATGGCGGTTGTTAGCTAATTTTGTCTAACATCCATTTTAATTACCTTCCGCCACAACATGCAGTGAAAATACTACTGCAGTCACGACTTGGAGAGTTGTCGGTGAGTGTTAATAAAGCGCATGGGACTTAATGGTAAGTTGTAAAATATATGAGACACGTCGTTCGGCTTAGTATCACCCGTATGTTGAAAGTCACATTTTAAATTAAATCACGTGGAATTGCGCGATTCCCGCGGGGTAGTGGTCTAAATAGCAATATTGCTCTTTGGCAACGAGTGTTTCTTGTTTCATTCGTATACAAGGATTACGCCGTAATTTATTCAATATGACGTAATAGTTAGGTACTTAATGTTTAAATTTACTTGGAACCAAGGATCTACTCGTTTAGTCAGTTTTTCGTAAATATGTCTTTGTTTATGTAATCATTATTATTATTCAGCCAGTAATCCGCCCTCGTTTCGTTTGGGAAAGATGGTTCTTAAATGGTTTCGGAGTCAAAAAACACAGACAGACAGAGAGACAACAGTTATAAAAGCACAATGGTCAATTCAAATGTTAACGTTGCCGAAAGGCATCAATGTTATTATAAGATAAGATAATTAATTAATTATAATGGTAAGATAAGATTCGAAAGAAAGTCCTGTATTTTCTGAATCAATTTTCAATGACTGTAAAGGTCGCCTATTCACACATATTGTCACATTATAGATTGTTTTAGTGAATTAAAACTTTATAACAAGTTTTGACATTGGAGTAACATTTTAAATTATCCTTGTGTTTCATAACTGATGTAACCTTTGAAGAAGGAGATATTTTATTACTATTTAAAATCTAAAATGTGACTTCGTTGTGAAATACAACTTCTAGCATGATTTCACAAGAACCAAATAACATTGATAGATGACAAAAAAAACAATAGCAATTCTGAGAGTTATTTTGCATTTTTTTAAAGATAAATTTAATCAGTATTAGTATTAGAATAACGGGTAAACATATTACTTAAAAGTAACTAAAGAAACATTAAAGGCCGTAAAAGAAGCAATGGAGAGGCGTGCATAGAGGCTCATTGGTGACCCAGATATGGTTGAAACCAATCTACAAAGCCTTGAGCGCAGGCGCAGGGCTGCCAGCTTCTCGGTCTCCTATAGGGTACATTTCGGAGAGTGTGCGCCGGAATTGTTCGAATTAATTCCCTCATTACCGTTCCTTCATCGGGCAACTCGACGTACAGCAGGTATCCACCCTTACGTAGTGAACGTACCACCTGCACGGACGACGCGGTTTGCGTCTTCATTCATTATGCGCACTGCAATGGACTGGAATAACATGCCCGCGTCGGTGTTCCCGGCTACTTACGATGTGGGAGGCTACAAGAGGAGAGTGAATAGGATATTTTAAGTGAGTGTGTTTAACATCTTAGACTTCATCACCACCATCGGGTGGGATTTTTGTCAAGGATTATCTTATTTTATGTAAAAAAAAACATCTTATTCTCGCTCGAGTGGCCCGGATTTGAATCTTGTTTGACAGTTTAAGTTGCCACAAGTTACGTTTTTCTATTTAATTTAATTCAATTATCTTTTAATTCTCACGGCTTCGATGACCGAAACCATCGTAAACTTGTATTATTTAAAGTTTTCCGTAATGTTCTCAAATACTATGTCTAAAATCTGTCTATCCACACTTGGTCAACACACCCGAGCCCAGTGAGTGACACAGATTGGTTGTCCCAGAAAGGATTTAGAAGAAATTAAGTAGATACGTGTGTGTTCGTAACCTCAATATTATTCAACCCGGTTCGTTACTGTGTAACATCATAGAATTTTTATTGCAGTTTAAATATGAAACCACACTTGATGATGATAATGACCCAATTTTGCACAGACAATAATCAGGTACTTACGCGTATGTCGTTGCAATATGTTTTGTAATATCAATGCAATATACATTTGACAATGGAGAGAACATAATTAGATATAATACATTTAAGATATTTCAAGATTATGTGATATAATTAATTGTTGTGTTTCTATTAGATACGAATAATAAATAATTTAAAGAGATCGTGTGTAAAATTGTGAATAATTTTATAATAATTGCAATGGGTGGAAATATTACGTTGAACTACATTATGTCTCTGTTGAAAATATCATGACGAATAAACTTGTAATTACGTAGTACAAGTTTGTTGACATTTGTAAACTTTGAAAAAATATTTCCTAACATATGTTAAATTGTACGGTCCGTGAATAAATATGCCTTATATAGTGAATCGTTACAACTACCTATTTTAATTAGATTAATTGTGCTCAATATATTAATACACTAGTAAGTTATAAGATATATATATGTGACTTCACATTTAATTTAATTGAAATGAAACCAAAGTAATTAGCTGTAGATATACAAATATGTTCTTTGGATTCCGAGCTAAATCATTAGACTGTGTAGTGAAATGATTTCAACTTGATCTGTAACCTTGTTACAAAAACCGCCTTTTGCTTTTCTTTACCCAATGCAGACATCTTTAATGTTTCGCATAATTTAATATTAAGTACTATATAAAGCTAAATTGGGCATTGAGAGAGGTTTAAAAATGTTTTATTTATAATTCTAAATTTCATGAAATAAATACTATAATATGATAATTGAGAGGGTGCGAATTTTTTGTGTGTACACGAGAATAAATTCTTTAGCACTTTAAATACACTATACTTGTATTATATTATGGGCAATGAATTATATTATGCTTATGTGTATATAATTGATTGTTCAGTCCGAATGAACTCGGAGCGGGCCGCTAGTATAAAATAAAGACGTTTGAACTCGTATCTTGCGATTGTTTGAATATTCCAAGTTTGATTATTTTCAAATTAAAGCTACAAAATTTGCGTTCTGTTATCGGGTAAGCATTTGTTTTTGCATCTTTGCTCTGACATCGTTTTGTTAATCATTATGGAAAATATTAAATATTGCGATATTTTAGAATGATTTCTGTTTTGCAATCAACACTGCAGGTACAGCTCGAAGAATCTACGGTAATTTTGGACCAGCCACCGCCATCGAATTCACGAGGAGAGTGTGGTTGTAACCAGTGCTGCCAATAAAAATTTCGCGATTCCCCGCGTCACGTTAGTGCAATTCGCCGAAATTCCCCGCTTCTTTTAATTCATTACCCGCAAATTCCCTGATATGATATTTTTATACAAAATTAGTTTAAATGTAATTATTTGATAAAAAGTAACTGAAATAAAATTATTCTTTATTGGTCTACGTAGGAATGGACTTTAATTTTTATTATATTATTTAACAATAGCTGTACCTTTTAATCACTTTCCAATAATTTTATTTGAAATTTAACTCGTACAGTTTAAAAAAAAAGTCGACAAACATAGAAAATGAATTAGTGATGGTGTAGAAAATACAAAATCGTGTTCAAATGACAGTTGAGCAGGCATTTGAGTGGTGTTGAAATATATTTATCCTATCGAAAAAATTGATCTGGATTTCCCGAAATACCCCGATTTATGTCATTCCACGATTATTATTTCTAGAAGCTAATATTTAGCTTACTTGCCTATTACATAGCGAAAGTGCTACGATGATGTATACTACGAATTGAATAATTTGTTTTTTCCTAATAATATCCCTTTTCGTTATAATTAATAATTGTTGTTGTTATGTATTAAAGTACGTGTGTTGTATATTACTGTAATGAACAATATTTTGTCTAGTTGCTTTATTATCGTGTGAATTTTATCTGTACGAATTTTCCAACTGAATAAAGTATTCGGAGCATTGCGATAATCTTGCAAACGGCTACCATCCACTGTGCCCACAAAAAGGTCGGAACTTATGACATCCAATTCGAAGCACTCTCGCTGCAAAGTATTTACTCATAATTTTGCCTTGCGTCAGATAATTACAAAAAAGATTAGTTTAACATGTTTGAAGTTGCTACTTTTTATCAATTTAATTGGATTAGTTAGTGGAACAGTAGTACAATTAGTGGAAGTAAAAAAACATGCATGCAGTTTACGCATTGTATTGTAGGCACTAAATATAATACAAATGGGAATCACTTCAATGATTCAAACAATACATCAACGTAGAGTACACCACTATTGAAGTGATTTCCTGCTATCTGACACCCGATGTCTTTAGATCTCAATGATTTGTGTTTAAACTTAACCTGCATCTTCATCTGGGTTAAGTGCTTTTCTATCTACATCACTTCCATCTCCATAAGACCTAGTTACGAGAGATATAAGAATATAGTCAGTGATCGGGCGGATTCAAGGGTTCCAAAATATGTATATACACATTAAATAGTTTTTCCGCAAAAGTCACAAAAAAAAGACTTAATTCTGCACGCTTATATCAAACTTCTAGAAATCACACAAACATGGAAGTATACGCAAGACTGCAGCATACGATAGTTGTTCTAAGTAGGTACTTTTAAATAAAATGACTAAGTAATTCGACTCAATGAATGGTTGCTCTACTCTGGCAACTAAGGCACGGATATTCAGTGACAAATACAAAATGTAATAATTATTCCACGAATATTTTTTTCGCCATGCTAAGGAAGGTGTGCGGCCTCCTAAATCCCCCCTTTTATTCGCCCGTGAAAAGATAGTCATGGAGCATCACATAAAGACCTTGATGTCAATGTCTTCATATGGTACTCAACAATAAACAGCAAGAGCAGCTGATCGTAAACGCATGGCAGGAATAAGATGTGGTGGTATGGATCCAGTGGATAGCTTTAATTATTAAATACTAAAAATTACAAGTAAAAACGTTCCAAATAATTTCAAGAGATTTTTTTTCAGGTGTACTGTAAAAATCACCTAGTTTCACCAGATTTGTAATTTGTAGGAAGAGGTAAGAAAGGCCTCGAAACGTCCGATGCGTTGGACCAAACAGATCCGTATAACTTCCAACTCCAATATCCATAACACAATACAGGTTACAATCCTCAGTAATTAGGAATACGATAAAGAAAAAAATTGTGATTGAAAGAGTAATAGTATAGTATCTGGTGGTTTATTCGTTACTCTCCAGTATGGCAGACCCGGTTCTAAATATGGGCATGCATCAAATTTCAAGTTATATGCTTATTAGTAATAACATTCTTCGGTGAAAGTAACCATAATAGGGAATCTTGCAAACCTAAGAGTTCTTATAAAATTCCTACGGCCTTTGACTACAGTCTTTCACGTTGTGAGACTTGTAAATTGTAATTATGAATTATAATAAAATCTATTAACATTCTTATTATGTTAAAAAATATTCTATAAATATAATAATTGTAAATAAGCTTTGGGTACTCGATATCCTATAAGTATTTAACAAAAAGTGTTTAATAACAATAATAACTTAATAACGTATTAAATAATGAATGTCACTCGTAAATAATTTAACGTCCCTTGATTCGTTGCAATGTACATAATTCCTGATAATTACTGTCATTACCGTTCTGTTTTTCTGTCAATCGTACGCTATTTTAATACATTTAATGAATATGCTTAACTTCATCTCCTTATTAACACATCCAAAAATATCAATTCCCAATTATCTATATCAATATTATAAACTGAAAGTTTCGAATTTTGTGTTTGTGTATAGGCGGAAAATAATTTCCGGTTCAACGGCACCTATTTGAAAAATCCTTTAGGTAATTGATGATTTTAAAAGTCGTGATTAGTTCTTAAATATATACTGAGATTTTAAATTTTAGTCGAGTGTTGATTAGAATAATTTTAAAATCCATGGGCATTATTAGTTGTTATTCTTACAACGATCTTCTCGTGCTTGATTTCTCTCAAAAATGACTGGATCAGTTTATGAGCTTTAAAATCTATACCTAGAGCGAGGACCCGGTTAAAATCCGGTTAGGCTTAATAAATATAACTGGTAGAAAGTTTTACAAGTGTATCGTACTTAAGAAATATTTTTTACATCTCAGGTGAGTAATCACTACTCCTCGCATAGTCACAAACCGAATTGTAACTTATTTAGTACACACCAATAGCCAAAATCTCAGAGTTGACACTTTAACGTTGGACTGCCGTGAGTGGAATAAATAAATAAATATATTTAAATAGCATAAAGAAAATAAAATAACTGCTCTTAACTTACATACTTATAAGTGCCTTTCATTCTGTTAAGGTAACGGGAGCATGGCGCCGCCTATCAAGTACTGTCAGTGAGTCAGTGGGACTGAAACACGCATTGAGAAGACTGCAAGCAGTACCAGCCCGAGCGGCGAGGTTGGTGCATGCGCTGGTCGACCGGATGCGCGTCGGCGGAGGACCCGTCGTCCACACTAAGCTGGGAGCTCTGCGGGGTCGACGACTTCTTACTAGAACTACTGCGCAAACACCGTACTACAGTTTTAAGGGTATAAGGCGAGTAACTTAATTGCTTACCACAAAAAATGGCTCACAATATTAGATTAGAGCAGTAAAGGATCGATCGGAATTTTAACCAGACCTTTAGATTATAGGTAATGTTCGTATGACAAAGAGCTGGCATGGCTACTTCTTATATATTGCGTTGTTTGAACATCCTGCAAGGGTGACATCTTCTCTTGATAATAATTCTGATTCTATTTTAATTTTAATAGATACCGCAATAAATAAATATCATTCCTTTCTAAGATTTTCAATGTAAATAATAATTCCCTTTAATTAGATTTTTGCGAAAACTGAAGATTGTGAAGTTCAGCATAAATCAAAATTGAATATGTATATTTACAATATAATCTGATTTTAGATAGCATTATATATTATTGCTAATCAATTAAGAATGACATGTTGGACAAGCAATTAAATAACGGTTTTACCGTTTAGTCATCATTGAGTCGGTGAGGTGTTATGGATATGTTTAATAACAAAATGATTTTATTAATTAAGGTATGCCCAGTCACCGCGTGGTCCCTTAAGGTTTCGACCTCCGGCGCCCCTGGAGCCATGGTCCGGGATCCGCGACGCATTGGAGGAAGGCGCCGTCTGTCCCCACCGGTTTATGTTATTCGACACGTACAAGGGCGATGAAGACTGCCTGTTTCTTAACGTCTATACGCCGGCTTTACCTGACCAACTATCTGGGTAATAATTTTTGTTATAGATATGAATTAATGAAGCTTCCGAACTAGGGTTCTCTATGTTCCGGATGGTAAGGACATATATAAACAAGTCAATAAAAACAAACACACATGACCCGAGAACAAACATTTATTTACCTGTCGCATTAATCCGCCCGGATTTGAATACAGGAATCTTTGATCTGTACCAGAGTCACTAACAATTTTGCTATGTGGTAGTTATATAAGAGAAATAAAAATTTACTATGCGCCTAATTTTAAGGATTGAGCAATATTCTGCTTGGAATTAAGTGCGGTGCTATTTGTTTATTTATTTGGAAGCAGCCATCAAGTGGCTATTTGGTGTTAAGATATCGTTCCAGTGTATCGAAGACTGTTGGGTTTTAATGAGGATTTTATGAGACCCACATATATGCCCTGTCCCCCTAATATCTCTTTTGACGTTAGTGTTCATTATTTTGCTGTCAAAGCAGATTTTTTTCTTCGAAAATCATATAAACAAATAAACCACACGTTATAGTTGTACACTGTATTTAATTCGTAAGTTATTCTCTGTATGGAAATTTATTAATTACTAAATGCGTTTTTCAATCGTTTACAAATAAAAATAAGGTTAATACACTTAATGAATTAACTTCTAATAAGGCTTCTTCAATCTTATTTAAATTTGCTCAGGTATAACCCTAAGTTGGCGGTAATGGTGTGGATCCACGGGGGTGCATTTGCCGTGGGCTCAGGAAACTCTTTTCTATACGGACCAGATCATTTGGTTTCGGCTGGAGTGATTCTCGTGACATTGAACTATAGACTCGGCGCGTTGGGATTTTTGAGCCTCGAGAATGAAGAGGTGTCAGGAAATATGGGGTTGAAGGTATGTGATATGAAGCGACAACAATGAAATTAATTTAATATTATCTAATGTACTGTATTTTAATGTAATTTAATCATTGATTTAAATTATGTTTATATTTATGCAAACTATGTACAAATAATGTCTCTAGTGACATGTCAGAAGCGTCTATCTTAAATATACATTAATTGCGGCTTCTTCCTAATACATCAAATAATATTAATGTCCAGCGATCATAACCCAAGTGATTATTTAAATTGTCATTGTAGCGGTCAGTGTAAATTAATGACACTAAAGTGCCGTGGGGTGCATTCGGAACATAAAATGAAAACTAATTTTAATACTGACGACATACCTCCTTGTGCTATATTTTTACATTTTTAAACCAAATTGTCACTAAAATGTACATATTAATAAAAATAAATATACTTTGTTGTCAAATTCATACAATTCTATAAGTAAGTACATGGTTGTTAATTGAATGCAATAAACTGTTTTCCAAGTAACAGCTTACGTTTTTCTACGAGTCAGGTTAAAACCTATGATCAATAAAAATATTATTATGTGTACTAACTTCAAAAATATATTTAGTCCTTTCATGAACATTGAATGGGATAAAAATAAAATTATGGTGATGGGTCATTGAGAGTATTTCATACTCTTCACGCATATGACTTACTGCGTAGGTACTTACAATAAATTCATGATGTCCGATTTGGCAATATGCAATTTGTACAAACGGCAATGTGTTCACGGCGTAAACACACGGGTCAAGAACGCTACATTATAAGACAATTTTTGTATCATCTCAACTTATTACAAAAGTTTATTTTCGGTTTTATCTTAAATTATTAGTGAAACGGAACTTAAGCATTGGTTTCTAACACGTTACGCTTTGGACTTATGTAATAGGGCTTCTTCCGAACTCGTTCTATTGCCGACATGATAGAGCCTTACTCCATAATATGTAAATGCACCTAGACGCGCGAAATTCTGTAGAGTTCCATTAGTCCTCTTGCATGTAGTATATTAGATGTGACATTCTAAAATTTGTGTCTTTAGGCGTCGTTTTGTCCATGGGTCTATTGACTGTAAATCCGTTTACTAAGTCAAAAGTTTTCAAAAATAAAATGTTATCGTGTCATTTTCCAACAGGACCAGGTACTGGCTCTGAAATGGGTTCGTGACAACATAGAGTACTTCGGTGGGGACCCCTCTCGAGTCACAATATTCGGGGAATCTGCAGGAGCGGCCTCTGTACACTTGCATATGTTATCACCTGCTTCAAA
Source organism: Megathymus violae (assembly GCA_003671415.1). Lineage (NCBI taxonomy): Eukaryota > Metazoa > Arthropoda > Insecta > Lepidoptera > Hesperiidae > Megathymus > Megathymus violae. The sequence continues at coordinate 744,161 of PDGT01000069.1, read as the reverse complement.
AGTAAGGACCTTTTGTTATTCTTTGCTTGGTTGTAAGTATTTAAAAGCGTTTTGCAATTAAAGGTTTTAACCATTTAGTGATTATTTCATGTCTTATTTGTTAAATGTGTTCTACACGGGTGAATAAAACTTTCACACTCCTTTATTTCACTCTCTTATAAATATATATATACATATGTGTGTCATAAATGTCTGCCCTCTAAACGAAGCTGGAAAGGCGTTGGCATTCAAGGTCACTACCAGCTAGGCTACGGGGTCAGTAGTCATATAAATTGTAGTCTTATAAGTGTATTTTTTTACGATTGCTAGGGTCTATTTCACGGAGCAATAGCGGAGAGTGGTTTGGCTCTATCGCCGTGGGCGCTGGGCAAGGAGCCGCGAGTAAGAGCCTTCGAGTTAGGGCGCGAATTGGGCATCGACACCAACAGCACAGCTGAATTACTTGGTGAGAACCTACGGCGACATAGTAAGAATTAGTTTAGATTATTTAGTAAAGATTAGCATTTACAGCATGAAATTGCAGGTAGTAGGAAAAATTGTCATCAATATTTTTAATTGTTCGATGAACTGCGAAGTACTTATATTACTTACTTATATACTATTCATAACTAATTATGATCTGTTTCCAGGGTATCTTCGTGCTACTCCAAGCGAGCTTTTGGTGAAGGCGGGAGCGCGCCTGGCGGGGGCGCCGGGAACGTCCGTAGACTTGCAGAGCACTGTGGCGCTCCCCTTTCTGCCGGTGATTGAACCGGAGCATCCGGAAGCATTCTTAACGTCTTCACCAAAAGATTTACTACCCGGAGCCGACGTGCCGCTTCTCACCGGATACAATGCTCAGGAGGGCATTATTCTGTTTAGACGTAAGCTCAGAATTCATACTCGTATATAACTCAATCCATTATCATATCGCATTTTGGGGCTACACTGAAAATGACCCTGCAGAAAATGTTTAAATTTGGTAGGTACACGTAAAAACTCGGTTCAAATTCTGAAGATTAATTTGGGGGTTAATAAAAAAAAATCAAATGACATTTCTTTTATAATCACGAGAAGTTAATGCATTAAAACCTAAAATTGACCATTTCCTCCATTTTTCTTTGAATCTACTGAGCCTAAGTTAAAACAAATTGAAATGTTCATTGTCAGCCATAGCTTACAGAAAAACCTGTATGACAATTGTGCATTTAAATCTCTACAAATATATTTACGGGAACGTACAAGATTCCGATTTTGACGTGATCGAATACGAAATAGTTCCAATACGTAGAAATAATCCTATTCCCTAGCAGATCAGTTTACGCTGTTGTGCGATTGTAACCTGTCAACTAATGCTGTGAACTGAACGCGAATAATTATGTCACGGCCAAACGTATCCGGTAATAGGATCATACATCTACACTACTATAGTATAAATCTAAGACTCTGTCTGTCTGTACGTATAAATAATAATTTTATGACTTACTGTCTTTTTTTTATGTCTGTATGCTCCGTTATAACTCAAGAATTGCTTGACCATTCTTAGTGAAAATTGGTATGTAGTACAAACACGTAATTGCCTCGATGGTAGGCTATATAAAATATCAGCAAACTTAAATATGATGTCTAATCAAGTCGAAAAACATAAAATTATGTATAACCATGCATATATAACTAATTTTACAACCCGAACTCACTCGTACCCGAACTCGTATTCGACGTGCGGTGTTCAGTTATCTATATGGATAAGATAATATACCATTATAGTAGCGTTGTTAAATATTATTATATTGTGATTATATTACTGTTCTGTGTTGCCAATGCCGGGTAAATACTCGTAGTTTATTATATATAATCCTGCTCGAGTGAAGGTTTTTAACTTAATCTGTAGTTAGCGCAGGCCTACCGTGTCCGTTATCGTGTTTCCAACAACATCGAGCAGTAGCAGTTAATAAAAGGTTTATTAGGACATTGTATCTGAAACCTTCACCAGAGCGGGATCATATGATATCTGTCTATCTATACATATAATAAAACTGATCGCTTTCTGTACATGAACGATATATGAGAAAAAAATATATTTTAGGGGCCTTTATTAACGCAATTTTGGGTTCAAAATAATTGTTTAATAGAATTTTTGTCTGTTTATCTGTGCGTTTCTCAAAAACCGCAGAACCGATTTTGTTCTGATTTTCACTAATGTGTTGAAGTTAGCATCATTTTGTACCTAAATTTTGTTTCATTGCAATCCGTCCGTAAATAAAAAAAGTTATAAATTAATTTAAAATAATGCAGGTACTATTTCTTCGCGTAAGGCGTAGTTTTTCCGAAGCGAAACGAGGGCAGTTTGCTAGTGTTTATAATAAAATTATTTGCTCTGCATCCGAAACATAGAGAATTTTAGACGATACTTATTTGGCCGGTTTAAACTATTTAAAACTGTAAAATCGCTTGACCTTAATCAATTTGCTAAATAAAAATATTCATGGGCGATTTATGACATAATAAAAGCCGGCCAATCTTCGGCCGAATGAGAAGGTCAATGTCTTGGGATTATGTGTATAAAATAATGTAGCATTTTATAAACTTCCAGGCTTTGGAGGCACAATTCATGGCATAATTACTACGGTCACCAGTATGTGCGTGCCGGCTCCTACTACAAGCAAACTGACTTACTATTTTATGCTTCAGTTATTGAATAGGTGACGCGTTATTTTACTTTTTTGGTTATTATATAATATTTATTCGATATGCTTTAATGTAAAATGATTTTGCATTTCTCTGGGTGTGAACCAACCATTCAGCCATGAAGTTTTGTAAATCCATTACTAGATGTAGGCCGCTTCCATTATTTATCTTGCAGTATTCTAACCGATCCTTGGCCTTCTACGTTCAAAGGATAACGGGTGTCTTCTTCAGGTCGTCAGTCTACCTGAGCTTCTTATGCATCTTAGACCAAGTGGCAGCGCCATTCGAGGACATTTGCTCTCCAATATTTAGCGGCCACTTCTGTCAACTAAGTCTGTGAGTTATGGTGGCAAAACTTGTTAGGCCACGGACTAATGGATTAAGATTAATTAAATTATCCGTTTAATTATTACACCCTGAGTGATCTGAAATTGTATGACGCTAATAGAAAAACAAGATCTGTATATCATCACGAGTAACTTTTGGTTTTCAGAGAACGGCCGCCATACATAGATACTGTGAGTGATGGCATTCTCAAATAAACCAGTTCCCAAAAATGTTTATGATCTGATTAATTACATACTACTTTATAAATATCCTACCGATACTGCAAGTATATTTCATTAAAACAAGTAACTTAAATGTGTAAAGATTGTGTACGTTCATATCTGAAATCTAAATAAGTATACGATTATGAAGGACAACTGGTTGGCCACTTTAGTGGAAGGGCTTAGTGACATTTCGCAATTTGCCGGTGGAAATAGCTACGCGCAGGAAATTCCGTACCTTGTAGGTAAGCACTAGTAACATAATCGCTGATTTTGTAAATGTGTTTGTGTACTGCCTAACTTACCTCGGACTGAATATTTATTTCGATATAGTGATACCTTTGAATGACCAACTTTTACTTTGAAAGATGTTTAACTTCAATGTATAATTCCGTCTACGTATATTATATTATGTTGCTATTATAGTGAAAATTGCTTTTAAATAAACTGCCTAAGAATTAATTGACATGAAAAGTTTATCTCGCATTGATTTATTCAATAAAAAAAGTCTGATATAAAATCACCTCCTTTTTAGTTAATTACTAATAATGAAGGTCACTTTATTGCCCTACTTTTTGAAGAATTTATGAAAAGTGCATGTGAATATAAAAGCCACGCTATTACTTTGTAACATCTCCACGGAACAAAATTTTAGACTAATAACTTCCCATGCTAATTCAATGCGCATAATTAAAAAACAAAATAGTATGAATAATATTTTCATCAGCGTGACATAGGTAAGGTACCTATTTGAAAGTACAACGCAAGCTGTGTTCACGTAACGCTTGTAATTCCGCAATTTCCCTTAATGTTAGATAACAGTGTAACTGAAAATGGCTCACATAATAAGAAACTGTGGCGGACGTGACCACGTGAACTCGTCCGTAACTTTAAAGAAACCGATACGCATGTGCTCAATTTCTATTCTTTGCATAATTCGTCAGAATAGCTATCTTTGCAACACATTGTCAACATTATCATGTGAAATGTTTGTGAAATCAGGACGCATAACGTACGATTGTACAATTCGACGCATTATTATGAATCATCAATAACGTTTTTATGAAAATCCTTGGCGTATATAACCTACTTAAAGTGGAAATATTTTTTTATTGATAAGGAAATCGCAAACGGACAAGCAATCTATCTTAAAACAATTTCATTAAGTAGTTACAGTGACAAACAATTGAAAAATCCGAAATAATTAGGATGATTAGACAACGATGACACGAATAGATAGACAACTTTGTAATCTATTAGTTTAAAGCAACGAGAAATTAATATAATTTAAAATAAATTAATATAATTTAAAATTAAGGAGTTCGTCGTCATTTTGCCTTAGCATCGCATTTCCTAAACAAAGTTCTTAGGTTTGAATAAGCTGTGGTATAACAATGTTTATGTAGCGGTTGATAGTCTAATTTCCTTTATATTAATACTAATACTATGACTGACTTACTTCAGACTTTTATATTATCCTTTAAAGAATTTCTTACGCATTAGAGTACATTTAAACTGAAGCAGAGATTGACTGAGCCGCTGCCATTGTCGACCTACTTTAATCCCGTCCCGTTACACCATACTATTCTTCAAGGCATACAATTTGATACAATTATTCTCCTCTTCGTTCGTTATGATTGTTTTCATTGCATCAGAGCAAGCACAACCGAGATCGATTGCTGGATGTCTTCTCTCGTCTCGTCACGACCTCAATGAATACTTCTTCACTTTATTGTGGTGATTGGATGTGCTTCCGAGCATAACCAATTACCATTTCAATACTATCGTAGGGAAAGACATTCTCGCCAATTAAATATTTAGCCAAGTACATATATAGTTACCTAACGTAATAGTCATTTAATAGCAATATCTGTTTGTTTGCATTTACTTCTACGCAGTTCTATTGATATCATTCAATGATATTATATATAGATACGGTTGACCGAATTTGGCTCGACATTTGATGATAAGCAGACGGGAAGTGATATTAAGGTACCTTGTACCTTGATTAATTTCCTTGAAAAAAAAATATTTTTAGTGTCTTTTTTTTATTTACTGTATGTATTAAGTTAGACTACAAAAACGTCTAAGACGATAATACGATCTGATGATGCCTTAGATGGTAAAGTGTACTAAATTTGCTAGGATTTCAATCTTAATTTGCGCAAACTTACGTTTTAAGATAAACACAAGACATGTTGCTCATATACCTATCCAGTTCAGGACTACGTAGTAGCTATTATCGAGTGGAATTGTAGTCAGATTTTGAATTGAATTATAAAAAAAATTAATAAAAGTTCAACGCAAGTCCGCATTTTGAAACGTTGATTTTTTGCACTTTTGGTCTTAACACTTGCTTATCTTTAAAGAAGAAATTTGTCGGTCGTCAACTTTTTCAGTTCAAACAAAAACATTCATCAGCAGATTGAAATAAAAATACTTCTTTGAGTGTCGTATTGAATATCTATTTTTGTCTATCGCCTCATCACAATTTCGTTACTAGATATTCAAATAGAGTTGGTCCGTCTAAAGTTGTAATTTGTTTAGCATTTAATAAAATCTGTCTCTTACGATGTGAAACTGTTATGTTGCTCTTCAGTTTTTGAACATACAAGCCTTCAGATGATAAGTAGTCGCTGTAGATCATGTACATTCGAAACACACGACGCATCACAAATTCGTTTCCGGTCGAGTGTACTCTTAACACATACAACAAATTAAACACACAAAATTTTAATATATATGTACTATCGTAAAGGAAATAAAAAATGTTAAATTCCTTAAATTTACACAGATTTCAAACCCTCTGTAGAAATGAAAAAACCATCAAAGCAAAGGTTTAAATCAAAGAAAAAACGAACATAATGTTATTGCAATAAAATTGGTACATGTGCTATGTATTTTATGCAACCCTACGTACATATTTCGTGCGATCCACATCTTACCTTTCTGAGAGACCCGATCAAATCCATTTTATTTTAATTTGGTCACCAAGACTAAGATATAACTAAAACCAGTTTTGTCTAAAACGTTTGTTGTTGATGTGTTAACTATGTACCGTATTTACATAAATACATACTATCCGCGTTTAAAATTATTATGCCTGCGTGCATTTTATTATATAAAAGTGACGTAAATTACGGAATAACGAACTAATAACACAATCTTAAAAACATACCCGAACACGATACGGCTCTTTGTTACCGGCTCCTTATATAATAATTGCAGTTCACGATTGTTTCAACTTGTCACGCTGACAACTGTTTTCTACCATTCGAAGTTTGACCACTCTTCTGCTTTGTTACATGAACAAGGAAGTGAATATTTCATAACATATTTGCATTCGATTTCGATTGAAATGATATTAATTTATTTTTGGCAGAAGCTGCAAGAAAACCTAAAGGAGTTTTATTCCTACTATAACTACTACTTAGGGCTATGTATTTCTCAGCAGCTCATGTAAGCAGCTTTCTCTTTAAAATAATAATCTAGTTTGTACATTAACCTTTCTTCATAAGAATGCTTTTGACCTGAATTATTAATTATTTTTATCAATCAATATGTTTCATTATTTTTTATTTATACATATAAAAATATATTAAAACCTCTAGATTTTGTCTTTACTTTATTCACAGTTAAAATTAAATTAAAATTCGTTCAGGACAATTAAAGTACGATGCTGCAATGCAAAGGTTAAGCTGTAATTTGATATTTGACAGCTGTGGCAATAAAATATGAAATATGTTGAATATGGAAGCTTATAGGTAATCATAATTATACATTTCATTTCCTTTTAACATAAAATTCCTTTTTTCTAACTATGGTATACAAGAACTGAAATACGGGCGGCCATGATTGAGTATCACGTGACGTCACATTTTACCAAACAACGTGACTGACAATTCCAGTAATAATAAAATTTTTGTTAATTGCAATACGACGTCACCGCTCAATATGTCACGTGACACTGTTTTCGCGCGCAATTCAAAGCAACGAAGAAAAAAGGGTTTTTTACTTTCATTTAATAACGCTTTTTTATAAAAATTCAGTTATAAGAAGTATTAAATAAACTTTTGTAATTTTTAAAATATATTTTCTAACTGGTCCTGTCTAACTGAAAACATGAAAAAATACGAAATACGTTCAGAAGTTTTAGCTTGATTTTTGGATTGTTTGATAAATATAAATTTTCAAACATAGAAGAATTAAGAGACGTCTTACTTACTTACTTAAAGACTAGGCAGATCTACTTAAACGACACAAAAATAAATCAGAAAACCGCTTTAAAGTATATTCATATCAACACCAAATGACTTAATCTTGAAATCTAATTATTGTCACTGTAGGTAAGTCGAAAATAACATAATGATTTATGCCGATTGAAATATTTCCCTCTTATCTATGCGGAGCGAAGTAGGTACTATAAAAAACTTACAGGCGAACTGATTGATTCTGTGCATTATTTCTAGTCATGTTATGTATGTTGATTTACTAGTGATGACATCGCAATGTTACTTATTTTAAATAATGTTAAGGACATTTCCCAATTGTCAAACAATACCTATTATTCACCTTTTTTCCATACCGCCTTTGACGTCTTTCTGTTCTAAAGGTCGGCCTGTATCGTTGTATACTACTTCATTGAGAATAATAAAGTGTTAATAAATAAATCACACATTGTCGTCGTATTCAATTTCATTTACTTTATGACACAGTTCACTTCATATTAAAAAAGGAATATCAATTATGGCCGTATTGGGGCGACCTTGAATACTTCCCCCATTCCCATGCTGGTAGAAAAGGTAAGAGGCGACAGAAGCCAGCCTACTTGGTGGTAGGGCTTCGTAGAAGGATTATATTATCAGTATTATTCTTAAGTCATTAATATTATTAGTGGGATTATTATCTTTTCGTGAAGCCTGTCTGGCTAGCTACCACCCTCCTGCTCGAGTCAGCCGCCAAAAGACTCGTCGTATTCCGGCTGGGGGCTTGAGAGCCAGTACTTTCTTTCTTACCTTCTTCTCATTTCCTGGCCGACACGCATCAGTGATACTTTTTATCTTGCTGATGTCCATGGGCGACGGTGACCACTTACTATCAGGTGGCTCGTCTGCTCGTTTGTCGACTTTTAACATAAAAAAAATCATGTAAATACATCTCACTAAATTTAAAATTTTACGGGTTACTAAAATATTAATATGTGTTATATTATGAAGATAAAATTTTGAATTCATATTTTTATATTTTTTCATAATTTGTGCTAGACTATAAGTCGTCATTTACTCGAAATGGAAGATGTAAAATGGATTTCAGTACTTAAACTAAGGTCTGTCAAATAGGTACCCGCCGTTTTTTAAATCTGAGACGAATTATCAACGAATAATGTGTAACCCATCATATAATTACTTGGTGACATTCACCTGTCTAGTTACAACACACAACGACAATTGCCTAATTTGTTATAAAAAATAATTTGGTTTGATATCTGTAATTATTATTGATAATTATTAGTAGGTATCTTCAACAATTATCAACTAACATAACGTAATCGATGTTACTTGACATGTAGGTTGTCCGAATGCGCGCTGTTTAACCTTATAATAAAATTTTTCAGCACGTCAGCGATTTGCGGACATACTTTTTTCAGTTGTAAACGGTACGATACAATTATAATAATAATAATATCTTTATTTGTCTATAAGAATTACAACATATAATAAACCGTGGTTGAGGCCACCTATTAAACATACACATATTATGTTTGTGGCAGGTTAACTCGCTCTTCCTTTTGTGTAACTTATAAATAGACAATGATTAATTAAAACTCTATGTGTGTTGTGTGTATGTGTTTCTCTCTGTGTGTGTGTGTGTGTATTTCTGTGTGTGTGTGTTACGTGTGTGTGTATTATTACGTATGTGTATGTGTATGTACTCGTGTCAGCGCGTTATAAACTAATATTTATAGATAAAGTTTCCCGAAAGCGTGGTGGTTTATGATTACTGTATTAAAATTCCCAACAACCTGAAAAAACAGGTTATATAATAACCGAAACTTTAAATCCATACGAAACGGGTAAGCAGTAAGTAGTAAGTATGTTTTGAACGTCAGTCACCCACCCATACGCGAAATTCGAGTGCACGCACTTGTAATTGTTCAAATTAATTATCACTTACTTCGAAGAAAGAAAACATCGCGACGAATCCTGATTACTTTAAAATTCTCCATATTGTTTTAAATTTACTGCGCTTGGCTAACGCGGCGGATTATGACCTTAACTACTCTCGTTGTGAGAGGAGACCCGAATAGGGCAGTGTATGATGAGGCAGGATGTATAATGATGAGGCAGGATGTATAATGATGAGGCATGCAAGTTATGCCTAGTAATATATTAAACCTAGATGAAAAACTTGATATAATTTTTTTACAGGTCTCCAAAGATATCCTAAGCTGCTGATTGAGCTGGACCAAGAGTTTCGGCGGGTAGTGCCACCGGAGCTACAATCCCCAGACGAGCAACGTACTCGCAAGATCGCCGACCACATCAGAACTTTCTACTTCCAACAACGGCCCGTTGACATAAGAAATATTGACAGTCTGATAGATGTGAGTAAACATATTATGTTATTAATTTAAACGGAACCAAGATCTTCTCAGCATAATTTTAATCAGTAAAATTTGACTAAGCATCAGGGCTTATAATTTCGGGATACCGTATGAACGTATTCTAGTTGGTCATCGACGCAAGATCTCATGAGTCCAATCCCAATGAACCCCTATCGTTCAACCTTACCAAAGTTCAAAACTTTTATTTTTTACATAAAATAAGCTAATGCTTGACAACAATTCCACCTAATGGTAAGTGGTGATGAAGTATAAGATATAGAGCGCAATAAATTTATGAAAGTTTATTCATGTGAATATCTTGAAGACATGAAATGAATCCCTTGAAGACATCCACATTAGACGTAATAGGGAAAACGACAGGACACGGGCAAGCTATTTTAGTCTTTTGCAGTGCTCATGACGTATGACGACGCAAAACGCGTTATCCAACGGGCGGTATGTTAACGACATAAGGATGATTACTAGCCGTAAGTCGGGTTGATCGTTGGAGAAACGGCGGTGGGGGTATTGTTTTGTACAATTCCTTCGCACACTCTCGAAAATGCACCGTGCAGAAGACTGAGAGGTTAGCAACCCTGCGTCTGTGCTCAAGACTTTGAAGATTAATTACAAACCGATCTAGGCCGCCAATGAGCCTCTTTCCACGCCAATCTAACGAATCCAAAGCTGATAGGTGTGATTTGGCTACACCAGTCTAAATATGACAATAGTACTTCACACAAGGTCGGACTTGAGCTTTGTACAGGGTTAAAAGCTGTTTCGGTGTTACGTACCGCTGTACCTTCGCAAGGACCACGAGTTTTCTTGCAGCCGCTTTAGACTTGGAGTCGATGAACCGAGCAAATTTGAAGTTTGAAGAAACTTCAACTTCCAACAATTGAAGATAGTCAGTGTATTCTAAGGATACATTCTGAAAAGTAGGAGCCAAAGTAAACGAGGTTCTCTTGGCAGAGAGCAGACACGTCTAAATTTTTGTGGCGTTGAATTTCGTTAGGTTTGCATCGCATCATTCGGACACTATCCTAAGAGTGAGATCTATATATTCCACCATAGCCTCTCTTTCAGACTATTTTGTAGGTATGCCATTAGACGGGAATTCAATATACGTTCCATAATTTTACAGAGTATGAAAGTAATTGAAATGGGTCGACACGACTGTCTGACTGACTGTGTTTTGGCGTACAGAAAATAAGACATCGAACTAAGACAATCCGAGAGCACAGTTTGACCCAGTGTTTGTTGGTGTTAGCTAGATTGGAGACATTACATCTGAAAGTACAGTGTAGACAAATTTCTCGACCGCTGCCATTTCAACCGTTTTATTATACCATTCTTGTAGTTGGTACCAAAATGTAGATATGCAGTATAACCGATACATTTACCTGATTAATCCAATACATGCCACTATCACATTACCTAACTTCGGTAGGATAGAGTTAAGTGCATGTGAATTTGATAATACAATACGTCAGGACCAGCTGATTCGAAAGTGATATAAGCGATATACAAATGTGAGATAAGATTTGCATAGTAGTATTACTGTTGCTATCTAAAGGTAAATTTACAACAAAAAAGTATTATTATATTTTCCAATAAACTTAAACTTTGATGATAAATATATCTTGGAAAACCCAATCACTTTCTTTTACAATAAAGTTTGCCAAATTGCAAACGCAGGTAATTAGGATAATACACTCATGGACAAAATTAGAGGAACGCAAAAAAAAGTGCGTGTAAAACAAAATATCATGGAAATTTGTGACAATTAAGTATAGTAATTTGTATTTTGCTTATTTTTCGTTATTTAAAAAATGCGAAAGTCGAAAAAACAAAGTTAAAGGATAAAAATTCACGAAATTCACAGAAATTCACGAAATTTACAGGAAAGAAACATTTTTATACTTAACATTAAATTTTTTTTTATTCATAAATGCTTAAAAAGGCTATAATGTGGGCTGTAATCAGTACTTAGTGTTGCCCCTTTTAGCTCTTCGAATTGCTTCCAGTCTTCTTGGCATACTTCTAATCAAGTTATCAATAAAATCTTGAGGGATGGCGGTCCATTCTTCTTGTATCGCGTTTTTGAGATCTCTCAAATTAGCGGGGACAGGAATTCTTTTCTTTATTTGTTTTCCAAGCTTGTCCCAGACATGCTCTATGGGGTTTAAGTCGGGTGAGCGCGCTGGCCACCCCATATTGTTGATTTCAAGGTCTCGAAGGTATTCAACAACCACGGCCGCAGTATGGGGTCGTGCATTATCATGCATAAAAACAAATCCGTCTCCTATGAAAGGGGCAAATGGCACTACAGCTTGTTCCAAAATCTCAGTTACATATCGTACTGCTGTTAATGATCCATTTTCAATGACTTGCAGTTCCGTACGTGCCCCCATACAAATACCTCCCCATACCATAACTGACCCTCCACCATATGCCTCTTTTCCAATGATGTTGCACTGAGCATAACGCTCTCCCGAGCGTCTCCACACTTTCACCCTTCCATCATCTGGTTTCAGGCAAAATCTGGACTCATCAGTGAATAGAACCTGACTCCAAGCTTCGTCATTCCAATTTTCGTGATTGCGAGCAAAATTAAGTCTAGCTACTCGATGGCATGTTGTAAGAAGGGGGCCTCTGGCAGGCACATGTGATTTTATTCCGGCCGATTTCAGTCTTCTTCTCACAGTTTTTGTGCTTACTGTAACCCCTCGAACTTCTTGGAGCTGCGTTCTTACCTCAGAAGAAGTTAAAGTCCTGTTCCTGGGCACTCGGTTAACAAGGAAACGGTCATCTCTCGCCACAGTTTTTCGTTTACGACCCTGTCCTGCGAGTCTCGTATATCGTCCGGTCTGCCGATACCTCTTGACAACTCGGTGTACCACAGATTTGGATACTTGTAACGTTTGGGCCACATGTTTGTAGGTGTGCCCAGTTTCAATTAAAGTAACAGCCCTGCCAACTTGAGTGGCGTTTAGATCTGGCATTTTCAGTTTATTAGCAGTAACAATTTACACTTTACACGATAAATAAGGAAGCCAAGGCAAAAATTTAAACAAAACCAAAATTTTCATTCAAATTCAAAAGTTGGCAAATTTTTTCGCAGTACGAAAGAACGTAATATTACGCAATAATGACAGAGAAACAGATGAAATTCGAAAAAAGAACATTTCAAAACTTTTTTTATTTTCATAGAGTATATTAATGTATGTGGCCAGTACGCACGATAATTATAACACGAGATATTAAACCTTTTTTTTGCGTTCCTCTAATTTTGTCCACGAGTTTAGTTCAATCTGTTCGATCTGACGTGGGAATAATACAAAATATTTTTGAAATTAAGATCAACTTTTTTTTTACATAGAATAAGTTAATGCTTGACAACAATCCCACCTGATGGTAAGTAATGACCAAGTCTAAGATCTTGAATGCATCTATTCAGTCTCCTGTTGAAGACTCGCAAATTGTAAGAACTGCTTTGTAATTTGAAAGAAGAATTCTTCTTAAAGAACTAGAGCAATTTTCTGCCTAAAAACACAAAAGTTAACACTTGAAAGGAAATGATCTAATAGCACTACTATGAACAATCGATTGATAATAGGGCAAATTCTCAGGAAGTTTGGCGAGCGTTGCTGGACATCCCGAGTTGTGCGATGATTAACAAATTGTCAGGACAAGCACCACTGGATACGGAGACATGTTATAAAATAAACATACTTAATATTTCTCTTTGCTAAGCGTAGATCTCATTTTCTTTGTGCATCCGTTGCATTGCTGACGAGATTAACATATTATATACTATGATAACAAAAAGACAGACAGACATTTTACTTCTACATAATATGAACGTCAGTTTCAATCTAAGTAGATCGTATCAATTTGATTAACAACCACGTTTGTCTCAGGATGTGGAGTTTTCCTAATCTCCAGCTGATACCGTGTTATCAATAACGGAAACCTCGTTCGATTTTAATGTTCCGTGATTTCGTTTGAGTAATAATTAGGAAAGGATTTAGCGATGTTTATACCTATGCAAACGTTCAGTTCCACTTCACATCTCGAATCGATTTCCTTCTGTGTGTAAGTGCGGAATTCTGCATTTTCAAATTAAACCCACAGCTGAAGCTCCAATGAGATCATTATAATGATAATTAGATATCTATTATAGTAAACGAAACAATAATAACTTATAGATTATTTATATGGTCATAAACATTCTTTGAGTATTGTATACATTATACTATATATGAGAAAAGTAATTATTGAAAGTATATTTATACTAAAATGTTGAAAAAATTGAACTGAAATAAACCTTAAGAAAATTATTTACTGATTGATTTAGACTTGAAACAAACAAACAAAAATCTTTAACTTTTCGAAAAGAAAAAATATAAAGTTATACTACAACACGAAAATAAATTTAAATAACATATTATTATATGCACTACATACTGAAATATTTGAAATCTGTGCCAAGTCAAATAAATAGTACATGTATACGTTAAGTTCACTCCCGCTCCCACTTCTTTATACTAGTATTGTAATCCGTTATTAATTAAGTTATTTAAATCGCTAAATAAAACAATAATGGCGACATGTTAATAAAAGACACTCTACTGATAAAATGGACTTCGAATGTGACAACCCCCGCTCTTAAGCTTGCCTAACGCCTTTGCAGAATTATTTTGGTGACTTTTTGAACCCATAAATCTTGATCCGTAACATTATAGAGATTTTTTAAACTTGAACTTTACTGAAACATATGTGTAGTTGTTCACAGATGTGATGTTTCTGCGTCCAATACTGAACACGTTGAGGCTCCAAAGCAGCACGAATCGAACCAGTTCAACCTACCTGTACCGATTTGCTTTCGATGGAGCCTTGGGTTTATTCAAGCGCATGCTGGGCATTGCACACCCCGGCGCCTGCCATGGTGATGAAATGGGTTATCTCTTCTATTTCTCCAGATTGAACTACAGGCTAGATGATGAGTCACCCGAGCTAGCTGTATCTAAAAAAATGGTTCAAATGTGGACCAACTTTGCAAAAACTGGGTAAGTTTGATTTGATTATTAGCTTTTACATGAGGTACTTATTTGAAGTCGGTTATCTTATTAAAGTTATTAGTTGTGTAAAGCCAACGAGACTGAGACGACCAATAAAATTAATGTTAGACGCCGTATAGTGGTCTAGCAAGAGAGGCGATGGAGGCTCTCCGCTCAGAGTGTTACCCGTTTAGGTTTGGTTTTCTCCATTTTTTAAAAACATTGATTTGGAACATTTTAAAATACCCAAATTTTTAAGAGGCTTCATAAAAATATACAAAACGAAATCTAATGGATTTCATTCACTATACCAAAAGTTTAAAAAAATATTTAATTTTTTATTTTGCTGCCGTTTCTGGACGAAACAATGAAATTATCTTGAAATTTGTTTATTATCTAGAACTTGGATGGTTTTCCTAGTATTTTTTTTTATACTCGAGCTTGATTAACTTCTATCTTACATTTTAGCTTTTGGTTTTGGCAACCAGCTTCAATCTTATTATACAACTTTCACATAGTATTTATAAATTCGTCAATTCTCTAATTACATACTCGTCATAAAAAATTAATGTTCACATTCTAAGAATTTATTTTTGTTCGACTATCTTTAATTGTTTGCTTATTTACGTGACGTTTAAGTGTAATTTTGTTTACTAATATTTTAATTATTGCCTTTCTAAAATCCTTTATAATATTCAAATTTCTATATATACATATATATATCTGATCAACAAATCTGATTAAGTTAAAACAGGTTCTTGAATAAAAATAAAATATTTTTTTTTATTTCAGAAATCCAACTCCTCCAGTAGATTATGACTCTGTAGTTGATTTTAAGTGGCAACCTGTGAACGATACCTCACATGTGACGTATTTGGATATAACTGGCAACTTTACGCTCCAATCGGACCCTGAAGACAAGAGGGTCCGATTCTGGGACTGGCTGTATGAGAACTACGCCAGCTCGCCGTGAACGACAAGTACAAACAATTTGTGATGTGACTCACTGAACAAAGTTAAGTGTAGTTAAGTGTGCGCGTAACTACAAACGTTTGAAATCGAACAATCTACTATGTGACGATATATCAGTTCAATGAAGCTCGAAGAATCTAGAAGGAACTGTTGATTGGTGTCTACTGAATTCATATAAGCGTTTGGTTTAAAGCGTAAAATAATCTACAATAAATAAACCATTAATGTATTTTGCGTAATAAAAAGTAGCAATTAAGTTTTATCGTAATGGTATTACAATCTCGATTGATCTGACTAAGCCTAAAGGGCCTAATCCATACAGTCTATGCGATATTAAATTATTACAATACTGTTATTGTTACAAACTAGATTAGATTAAACTTTTTCATGTATCCTAATAATCATTATTTACATATCTACCTGGTTATATTAATTACTTATTTGTAATAGTATACGTTTTTATATAAACTGCTATGAAACTTTAGGAAAATGTCAATTTATCGTTTCATGCGCTGTGTTCGTACTTTATATGTTAAAAAAGTATATTAAATGATAAATCGGTAATCAAAACACTAATAAGGTATTTATAATAGCAATTACTAAACTTTTATTTACAATCCTATACCGTATTAAAGTACAATGATACATTCGATTGTAACCTAATCAATCTACTAAATACTGGGCCACGGGTATGGATATCTCTTCGTGGTTGTTCTTTGAAGTCTATTGCCATCAGTCTGTTTTATTGCGTATTGGAGGACTCGGTGACTGATCCAAAGGACTTATGCAGTTCTAAGGCCTATGGTAAGATTTAAAGACAAACAATTGCACCGTGAATCCAGCAGCAGGCAAAAATGCAGCGACAGACGACGCTATAGGGTACTTAACTCAAACAATCGTTTGCGATTGGCATAAGCAATAAGACAACATATGGATGCAATAAGAGTTAGAGCAATCCTACGTCCGTTCTTAAGAGGCGTCGCATCACAGCGCACCTGCGAAGTCACAGGCTTAACTGTTCAAGCGAACCCGACTAAACAATGACGTTGTAAGTTTTTATATAAATGTATTCTACGTTCGAATATTCAAGAATCATTCAGTGTAAAAAAGAGATATGATCAATATTTAGTTTGTTCAGATATCTTATCTTTATAAAATTAAAATTAGTAAATCACGTACTTCCACCATGTAGAGAACTGTTAACGCACGTAAAATACATACTCAATTAGCAAGTCTTAGGATTTATGACGCATAAAAATATACCTACATCGTGACAACATAATTAGTACGAATGTCTATGTGTATAAAAATCGACGTTATTATATGTATTACAATGCGGCCTTGTTTTTTTTATTGTAATAAAAAGCAAATGAGCAAGACGGATCATAATTATGATGATCAAGAAAGTAAGTCAGTAACATTCATTATCAGCCTCCGTCGCTAGTGGAACACTTTTATACTAATAAATAAAATTGGAGTGTCTGTTTGTAATATTAAAATAACTGCTTTTTACTACACGCATATGAATGTATATACGGTACATATACCAAAATAACATTTTTTACAATTTTTGTCTGTCTGTCTGTTTATTGCGGCTAATCTCTGAAATGGCTGGACTGATTTTGACGGGACATTCACTGGCAGGTAGCTGATGTAATAAGGAGTAACTTAGGCTACTTTTATTTCTACTAAATAACTTTTTTGTTAAATTCCACGCGGACGAAGTCGCGGGCACAGCTAGTTGATAAATAAAGGATGAGATTATGGCAACAGATCCCTCCTATTGGTAATCGCTGGGCTCTGTACTACCCAGTTTAATCTAGACGGTACTCACGGTTGACGGTATGGATCTATACAAGCCATTTGCTCTTAGAATCAACTTTAAAATATTTTTACTGTATTTCGGTTGCAGATTCAGAAAGCCGATCAAAAAACAATATCCTCGTTTTTTTCTTAATCAGAATTGAGTCACGTTAGCGTAAACGTTTGATATTGTGGACGTGTATAACCGATGGTATCACTTACCAATAGGTTGCTCGTCTGCACATTTGTTTATTGGTATATTCTGGACTATTTAAAAAACAAAAAGATTGATTGTTTTATATTATACGAGTTGATCGTACAAGTTTTGATTATGTATTGTATATTTGAGATTTCCTTTATCATCTTATCTTTTCAGGCAGTCTGAGTAATCGTTTATTCATATAACACCACTTATTTCATTATTACTTTACCTACTAATCAGCCAGCCTCAGTTGTTAGTCAGTCAATCATCTTCAGTAGTGCTTGGCGAGAGTACTTGCTTTTAGTAAATTATAAGGTACTCTGTGGTATTAGCCAACTTGCAACTAGCTTCATGTCATTATTAAAACACTTTTGCTTTTGTGTCAGTTCAGTTGACAGTTCAGTGCATTATTATTTTTAGACAGTAGTCAGCACACAGCAATATATTTTCAGTACACGCTGTATGTTTGACTGCGACAGTCATTTGTTGTTAAAATACATAACTGTGAGTTCGTGTTTTAAAAATTCTTTTCTTTTTGTTTTGTTTTACATTCTTCATTCTTTTATTTAATAATTCCCAGTAAAATTTCTAAATTAAGGGCAATTAATATTAATTCATTTAAATAATAAAAATCTTACGAATACTTTAAATAAAGGTTTAAACATTTTTAGTTGCTCTGTACGACACGTGGATTGGTCATATACAGGCAATATCGATAATTAAGTTTTAATTAAGTTGGAGGTATTTTAGTACGAGAAATAATTATGGAGAACGGTACAGCAACACACGGCAAATCAGAATTTTTTAACCTCAAAGCGATGCCTCATATAACCACAGCTTTGTAAGTATACAATGAATATAAATTAATGCTGAATAGACATTGTTATTAGTACAGTAGTAAGATTATGTATATTCAAAACATAAAAATATTTCTTGTTTATTTTAGAGATAGAAAACAGAAAATTCACCCCAACATTCTTCATGTAATTGGTAACACCCCTATCGTAAAACTCGAAAGAATACCTAAAGCTGAAGGGGTCGTGTGTGATATATGTAAGTCTGTAACATAATTATTAATTACTATTGTGACTTTCCGTAAATTTGAAAATTAAATAGATGTCCCTATTTACAACGGTACATTATATCGTGTGAAAAGCTGTAAAATATTTTATGACTAGGATCAAGGCAAATTGTAAATAGTCAGATAAATAAAGTCTTTGTTAAGTGTTTTTTTTTTGTAATTATAATCAAATAATTAAGGGCAAAATAATGATAATAAATCTCTGATTTCACCTATTCAAATTATATTTTAAATATATTGTAATGTTTGAATATAATTTTATCCATTTCATTTTTATTGTATTGAATCTTCATTTTATTTTCTTGACCTGCTTTCTGGGTCATCATCCATTATTTGTGAAACATCAATTTTATTATGTTACATCATAAATGGGTGGAATTAATTGTAAACAGATGTTGAATTTCTCAGTGCACATAATAGTGCATAATGCTTTAATGATTTTACTTCCCTAGATGCAAAATGTGAATATTTGAGTCCTGGTGGATCAATCAAAGATAGAATTGCTTACCGGATGGTGCTGCATGCTGAAGCAGAGGGTATTTTAATACCAGGCAAATCTGTTATTATAGAACCTACCTCGGGAAATACTGGCATTGGACTAGCTTTAGCTTCGGCTGTAAGAGGTATAAAATTAACTTACAGTTAAATGTTGTCACTAAAAATAGAAAAATGATGATTTAACTATTTATTCTAGGATATAGATGCATAATAGTTCTTCCGGAGAAAATGTCTGATGAGAAGGTAAACACCCTACTAGCACTGGGGACTGAAATCATTAGGACTCCCACTGAGGCTGCCTCGGATTCTCCAGAAAGCAATATCATGGTAGCAAGAAAGCTTGCCAAGGAAATTCCTAATGCTGTGCTACTAGACCAGGTATGGGATTTATTTAATACTAAATAATATGAAATATCATTAATAGTTCATAAAAAAAGATCAGATATTAATCAGGAGTAAACCAGTACTCAGAGTGACAATTCATAGTCTGTCAAGTCTTATTTATGTCTTGAACAAATCTTGAGCTTCTGCTATTATGTCAGACTGAAACATGATTATTGTTGCCCTTGGTATTGATATGTATAACTGTGTATTGATGACACAATGTTTCCTACAAACAAGTTATTTACATACAGCTATGCCCATTTTCATATTTTACTACTCCTTGTCTAAGAGGATCTAGGATTTCTAATTATAACCATCAATTGTGGCGTCAATATAACAGCCGTGAATGACGTAAAATATACTAGTTATTGAATTTTAAATGCGTCGCAAATCAGTACGATATGATTCAGCCATTTTTTTGAAGAGCGAGATTTACATCACAAGACCTGAATTATCTTTTTTTTTCTTTTTAAAGTTCCAAACATAACTTTCAGAAATGGTTGTACCGTTATGTTCATGGAGATGTTTCTACATTTGATGTATGCGAATCTTAAGATAAACAAAATATGTACAAGGGGTTTCTGCATGATGCTGTAACAGACAGACAGATGATTCCAAAAAATATGTTTTGCTCATAGGGCATTGATAACATGGCCTCCTTATTTAAATAAATGCATAGGTTTGGTCCAGTCGGTTTTATTATAGATAGCTTGATAACACCAACCTACCCAGCTAACAAAGTATATTAAACTAAGCCTTGGAAACCTACTAATTCCATTCAAGCGAATGTTTAATGCATTCGCGTTTGTCGAAACAATGCGATTAAAACCTCTATCGTCGTGTCGAGCGTTTTTATGCAGCTGTCATCTATCAAGTTTATAGCAGTACTAGTAGATATATAGTAAATAGATGGTAAATTGAAACGCTCGTGAATTACCTTAATAGCAATTAACATACCACCGTGAATGTTATGCAAAGCTTATATTACATATTCTGCACAGATTGTAATAGTCCTATTAAGGAGTTACTCATAAAAAATGCAGAAGGTATGTTTAGGTTTACACCAGTTCAATGTTTGGTAACGTAAAGCAAGATAAAAATACCTACCTACCTATTTAATAGAAAATTCCAGAAATATCTGGTAATGACCACTCAGTAGATTAGTTGGTCATGACCGTGGTCTCACTACCGGGTCTTGATCCCAAACGTTAACTGAATGTTTTAGTGCCGTAGTCGTCTGTGATGTCTAATATTATATGATGAGCAATGTTAGATATTAAGAAAATTACTTTATTCGATAAAAAGAAAATTACTTTATTCGTGGTTTATAACACAGTATACTTGTACAGTATACCATAGACAGAAGTCTTTTGTAACAATATTATTAAACTGAAAACTAAAATACACAAGTTTAATTTTACTCTGTACAAACGTGTGCACGCGCAATATACTGCTTCCGCCACATCGTATCAATTGTGCCCCTGGTGCTGAAGTTGTTCGTGGGCGACCATGATCAGATCCATGGCCATCATATCATCTTGTCTGATCGCTTACATTGATACCAATGGGATTGTATTACTTAAAAATATTGTATGGCTATGTATAGTACAACAACCCGTGCAACCCACTGGCGCATTACGATGGCACCGCTGAAGAGATTCTATGGTCCCTGGACGACGACGTGGACATGGTGGTGATCGGCGCCGGCACCTGCGGCACTATCTCGGGCACCGCGCACAAGATCAAGGAGCGCTGCCCCAAGTGCATCGTCGTAGGCATCGACCCCCACGGCTCTATCCTCGCCGAGCCCGATGAGGTCAACGAATCCGATGTTCAGATTTACGAGGTGAGTGACTTCCTGACTACAGCGGGTTAAATAAAAAATTTGTCATTTGCTTAGCCATGGCGAATTTCGAAAACGTTAAAATGTACGGTGTGACATGGGTCTACGATTTGTAATTTATTTCATTATTATACATAGGCCCCCGTATAGTTTCATTGACAAATTAAATTTTCTAGTAAAATCAATCCAAGAATAAAAATTATTTTGTTGAATTAAAAATAAAAACGGTCATTCCAAGTATTTCCTGTCCGACTCAATGTTTTACAGACATCAAATTACAAGCTTTTATATTTTAAAACAGTACATGTCTTCAACTATTAACGGAGTATATATGGCGCGGGTACCTCGTAGTAAGGGTAAGGATTGCACTCCTGACGTGCATTTTGTCTCTCTGCTTTAGTTCGGATTGTTTGAAGATATACCGGTCAATCCAAATGTCGGAATATCTCTTACTACTCTAATCTATACATACAATAAAATTTTAACAGATCGTTTTCTATACATATTAAAAAAAACTATTATTAGGGACCTATATTAAAGTAATAGAACCCAAAACAATAGTTGTTAGAATTTTTGTCTGTTTGTCTGTACGCTTGTTCGCGCTAATCTCGGAAACGGCTTATTTGATTTCATTATGGTTTTCACTAATGTGTTGCAGAAACCATCGCTTAATATTCAAGGTTCGTTTTATTGCAATTCGTCCATAAATAAAAAAAAGTTATAAATTAATCTATAACAATGTAGGGGGCTATTTCTAAGCGTAACGTGTAGTTTTTCTGAAGCGAAGCGAGTGCGCTTTGCTAGTACATTATAGTATCATCCAACAGTATAATCAAACAGTTGTTTGCATAACGAGCTTCCCGATTAAAGGAAGCGCTTCGAGAATATGTTACCGGCGGTCACATCCAACTCGCGACGGCGTTGTTTTTAACTCGATCGTTGCGATTCACATATATGTATAAGGTATCATAACAAGACCACATAAAAAACATTCATCTAAAAGCTACTTAATTATGTGGTAAAACAGACAATAAGCTGTGTTGTACAATTAGGGACATGGGGACCACTGAACCCTAGTGTTATTATGGACCAACGTTTATCCACATATAGGATATGTTACTGACAGTATAAGAAAACCAGACCTAATCTTTAAATCACGCAAACTTGTAACCTCTAAGAAACTTATTGCACAAAGACATAGTGTTGACAGTAAAAAAATATAGACGTATACAGGTAACACTTAAATTACCTAAAAATTACGTAAACCAATTAAAAGTATTACTCACATAATACATACAATAATGAATAATAGAGGGTCGCCATTGTTAACAAAACTATATGGTAATTGACAAAAAATCTGTACTCCGTTTATCCTCAATGTAATTGATGAAATAAAAATTAAATATTTATAAAATGGCTATTAACTATCAATAATAATCATCCTGAAGTACTTCCAACAGGAAATCATACATGACAAACACACTGTAGCACAGTTGATTAATTTAAACAATATTTAATTTTAAAGATATAATGTGTTTCATTTGATTTTTTACATGTGATTTCTTTACACATACATAGTTTACAATTAAAGTTGCTGTACTAGGGTGCTTCCCCTCCCATAAGCATTCCAGTACTAGTTACTAAGAAATCATACATCATATATTCATGAAATTATGCAATTAGAGGAAATGAATATTTTGGCTCCTGGGATTTTCGATACGATACGACTTGTTTTACAAACATCACAGAGCAAGAATTTAGACATTAAAAATCAAAGACTATTTTGGTAGATATAAGACTAATTATACATTTTTATAATAGTACATGTAACAATGATCTAAGTGCAAGCTCTGTAACAGCCGGTGCAAACAATAGTATTCGCATTCTTAGGATTGTGCGATTTCAAGTTTTACAAACATCGGACAAGTTTTTATATGTAAAATTTAACATTTATTTTTTAAACAAATGCTTATATATTTAGACTGTGTTAGTATTAACTAGAATTCGTGACAAATTTCTATGAATCAAGAAGAAACTTTTGTTAATAAATGAAACTGGGAACTGAAATGAAATGATGCTGGGAACCGAACCCGTAACATTTCGTTCGCCGGCAATCTTTGTTAACTGATTGTGTTTGTTGCACGGTTGGGAAAGGAAATCTGAATGGATTTTAAATACATTGTAACGGAAACCGAAATAAGTTTCTGTTTCCAGTTTTGCCAGTAAAGATTTAGGTATATTTACTCAGTACTTTACAATCATTTATGCATAGGTTACATGTTTATTCTCCTGTACTACTGTAATTATAATAATTACTAAGCTATGCCCTTATACAGGATTATTGTCATGAATATATGTATGTAT
>PDGT01000069.1:570051-720070 GCA_003671415.1 Megathymus violae | reverse complement strand
AATTATGTATCGTTTTAAAATAACCTATATGTTAGCTCAACGACTGTAGTATCATTAGCGGATTCTAATCCATCCAATATAACATATATACAATATATTCCATTACAATTGAGACATAAAAAACTATGTTTATGCACTGTTTACACCGGTTACCTACTTTATTTATTGTTACTGTTATTTTTAATTTACTTCATGGTATAGAAGTATATACAAGGTCGCATCCTTTATATAAATCAAACCATTATGTAATTAAAGTTTCCTAATAATGGCATAATTAAACGAAATAGTTATCTTTACAGAATTTAAATATCGCTATATAGATATTTTTTTCATCATACCCATCGTCTGGTAATGATTAGATAAACTTCGTAAAAAATCGTGTTATTCTGACCCGTTCGATTAAGTTGTTTATTACCCTTAGCCCCCAGTGAACTGGTTATTGCAATGAATATACAATCACTTGTATGTGATTTCAAGACTCAGTGCTAATCTAAATAATATTAATGTTAAAATAAAGCGTGAATTTTGTTTATATACTGATTATTCGCGACATGAATATGTTGTCGTAATATTTCAACCAAGTTTCATGGATCCTGGACACCGAGAATGTGGAGTTTCCATCGTAACGCAGTAACATAATTTCGTCAGTATCGTATTATACGTGGTACATGGTATATAGGCGGATATGTAATAGGCGTGTGTTGGGCTGTAAGCCAACTTCCCTTACTCATGGGAACACACCCTGCTGAACAACGGACGAGGCTATGGCGGACGGTCCTTCCTGTTGAGTCGCTGGGCTCTGCACCAGCCAGTTTAATCTCAACGGCGCTTGCATGGGAGTAGGGTATTTTGACCGACTGGGTAGCTACCGACCTTCTTGTAAATTCGTCCATGTAATGTTTCGTACCTGTTTCGGTTGCAGTGTCAGAGAGCTAGTATTATTGATGTAGGTCCCCTGCTTCGTTTTCAGTCAGTGTTGTCTTTGGTTTGACTGATGTCCAAGGGCGACGATGACCACAAACAATCAGGCTGTTTTACATAAAATCGTACACGGTTATCCGACCAAATATAGATAATATAAAACTAATGCTCCTTTTATTATAGTTAGAATAAAATAGCAAATTAAACTTTATCGTTTGTCCAGGTGGAAGGTATCGGTTATGACTTTCTGCCTAAAACACTAGATAGAACCGTGGTGGATAAATGGATCAAGACCGGCGACAAAGAGTCCTTGCAAATGGCCCGGAGACTCAACAAAGAAGAAGGCCTATTGTGCGGTAAGTGCTCTTGAACATTATTCAATAATATACAGTTCCAAGACTATAGAAATAGTATGAATCTAATTGCCTATGCGTTTTATGTATATTGATAAAATATCTAATAAGAATTTTTTTTAGAAATATTTAGTTTCGTGGACATTGCTGGATTGCTTTGTATAATATGATAAACACCAGATTACCACATTACTTAATTATATTATAACACCATTTTTTTGTATAAATTTACGTACATATCAAGTACGTTAGAACTATTACACATCGTGCTTCACGTCACCTGTTTTGCAATTTGACTTGTGTTACTTCAAACGATAACACCTTGACTTTATCGCGAAGTATGCAATCAATGAGAATATTTCGAAACAAGAAATAATTTAATATGGTACTTTCTTTATCATCATCCCACTGGGTCGTGCTTTCTAACATTCTATCCCTATGCTACCTTAGAGGAGTTATTCTAGTTTTAACGTTGGTAGTCCCGAGCCTACAGTACAGCAGTAATAACTTAGTAGATTGAACGTCAGTCTCGCGTACGGGAAACTCGCGTTGGAATCCTGTAGGCATTTCTATTTTTTTAATTAGGTGTGTATTAAAATTAATTAGCAGTTGTTTGTGTAAAACAAAACATCGTGGAGACCCCTGCATATCTGAGAGTTCTTTATAATATCTCTCTAATATCTCTCTCATTGTTCTAATTATGGGTGTTATACAATAAAACTACAAGGACTCCAGAGACTCCTGGGTTTGAATCCCAAGGCTTTAACTGTCAGTGCTTAGGGAACGGGGAATGGGTCACCTCGTAGTTGAGGAGGTTTGAAGTTTCCTTCACCTTTACGCCGCGACGCTGTTTCTATTTCCGTTCAATGGATATACACTTGGCGTTGCAAAAATCGCACCTCTTAGCAACTCTGTTTCGAACTGGTCCTGTGATTGTTCTATTACCTTGAGATGTTACTGTGGGGTATCATTTGAGAGATAATTTAATTAACAATAAGGAATAACAATAAATGGATAATGAATGGAAGAAATTAATAAAAAATTACAATTTAAATAGAAAAGAAGAAATTTAGCGTTGTAAGAGTAAAATTAAAAAAGTGTAAAAAATCGGTTAAATTAAAAAATTAAAACTTGAATCTACCCTAAAACCTACTGTTACTCCCTCTGACTTTGATGGCTGCTTTCATGTGGTCTTTCATGGACTTAATCAAGGTCACCACGTTGTCTTGTCTGTTGGTTGTCCCATTTCGCAACGACATCTTTCAGCTCTTACAGGGAGGTAGGGGCAGGACCATGTAAACGAACGCGACGTTTCAGGTCGTCCCATAAGTACTCTATGGGATTTAGATCTGCACTTTCGCGCTGGCCACTGCATAAGAGAGATCTTAACCTCTCGCAGGTAATTACGTACGATTATTGCGGTGTGGGAGCGGGCGTTATCAAGCATTAGAGTGAACCCCTGGCCGACAAAACCTACATATGGGAACACAAGACATGTTCTTCTAAAATCTCTTCCACGTATCGAGAAGCAGTTAACGAACCTTGGCTACGGCCACCTCCACTGCGGGATATGCATACAAGTTCGGTTTTACCGTCGACTGATATGCCGTCATAGAACATGCATGAGCCACCTCTGTATGCCGTAATTTCCTCAAAACATGCTTGTGAGAAGCGTTCCCCCTGCCTTCTATATACTCTTCTACGCCTATCATTGCAAAACAGATCCACTTTTGTCTCATCCGAGAAGAGCACAACCCTCCATTTTTCAATCTGAACGATTGAAAAATGTGAAATTAACGTGATCTTAGGCAAACCGTAATCGATCTATGCGATGCTGTGCAGTCAGTTTTGGGCCCGAAACAGGTCTGTGGGCTGTATTTTTTATCTCTCGTAATCTTCTTCTAATCGTAGAGACACTTATAGATGTTGTTCGAGCGGAGCGGCTTATGGAATTCAACAGCGTTAAGGAACTGATTGCGTAAACACGTCGACATAATGAATCGTCCGAGAGAGTCTCGCGGACGTGGGTCGTTGTCGCCATGATCCTTGTCCTTCTAGTGTAGCCAGCAGTCTCTTCGAACCGTTGGAATACTCGTCGAATGGAAAAAACGACTTTGGTTCAGTTGCCGAGCAAACATCACACTGCCGCATCCCTGATTGCAATGGTACAATCACTTGAACAGCTACATCAGTAGTGGTATCCATCTTGACGGGTTATTTTCATAGTGGATGGTGGCTCTTTACGTGTGTCCTCTTCAAGATATGGTGAATGAATAATTAACTATGGACCAGTACCATCCTTTTTTATACCCCTGTAAAGTTGCACAATTAATGGCCCTTGTAACGAGTATCTGGTTAATATTTTGTTTAAAGTCTCCCAATCGGGACACTTATTTTGTTCCTCAAATAAATAAATGTTTATTTTAAAGGTATTTAAACTACCTTTCGAATTATGCCCCACACAATAACCTTATGATATAAAAATAGACAGGAGCAGCTTGAAGCAGAATTGCCAAGAGTTGCGATTTTTGTGACGCCAACTGTATATTGAATAGAAATAAGGTCGTTTATTTTAGTTTATTAATTCCTGGTTTATTTTAGTCTTTAAATTTTTAATTCCAATCGATTTCACATGTAGGCGGCAGCAGTGGAGCCGCAGTGTGGGGTGCCATGCAAGCGGCGAAAAGTTTAAAGGCAGGACAAAAATGCGTCGTTGTGTTGCCCGACAATATCCGTAATTACATGACCAAGTTCATCTCTGACCAGTGGATGGAGGCTCGAGGCTTCAAACCTATTCCCTCCAATGATAAGCTATGGTAAGTCTAATTTTTTGTAGTATTTTTTGCATGTAGAATTTTTTTTATGTAACTGCTGATATATTTTGTCTATTACAAGAATAAATAGTATTGATGTGACTTACTAACCTTTAAATTAAAAATAGCCAATTAAAAAAAATCTTATTCTAAGGGGAGATTATAATGTGGTGATGATTTCCGATTAAAAAGATCTACAGGTATAAATGCCTCCTATATTCTTATGCAATAAAGATTATTTGTACTTGGTCTTGTCCTTCACTGTTACTACCTACCTGTAACTACAGACAATGTCTCTTGACCAAGTGTGTGAAAATGAGTTTGATTAGAGACAGTTAAAATGTCCAAATACACAATATGTGAATGTCCAAATACACATATCTTAAAGTTTATGTTCATAAAATTTATAACGATAACAATATCACCTAAAATCCTATTCCATTATAAAATGACGTTGAATATTTTATGTGAAGATACTTTTGATATTAAGCTGCATTTTATTATATTGATTACATTTACTAATACATAACATATTACGATAGAGATAAGTCAATTCAAAATATCATTTCGTTCAACTATCGACAGTGTTAAAGTTCACGCACGTTTAACTGAAGTACCACGAGCAGGAATGTAATGTCGCCATCATTAGTAGCAGACGTCAGAAGACATTTTGATACGTAACGTAATCTATACAAAACTTAATTATATCATAATAAAGTGTTTTGAATGTAATTTTTTTATGCAATTACTACAAACGAGCGGATCAGCCACCTGACGGTAATTGGTCACCGTAACCCATAGACTTCAGTAAACAAGGGCATTACCGAAGTGTTTGCCGACCGAAAAAGAAGCGGTAGACCCGCATTTTTACCTACTGGCTCTCCGACACTGCCATCGAAATATGTATGAAACATTTCATGGTAGATTTTAGGAGTGTGGTATACCCTACCACCATGCAAGTACCGTCGAGATTCAACGGGGTCGTACAGAGCCCAGCGACCTCCAGCAGGAGCAGGGGAGGTTGGCTTGGACTCGAGGATGGAAGGAGACCATTACAGTCCAATGAATCTGGTGAAGGAACACGATGTACACAATTCTTAAAGGTGTGCAAAAGTCTGCGAAATCTGCACTTAACTAGCATACAAGACTGTGGCCATTACTCCTCTTTTTTTGAGAGAAGACTGGGATACCTCCTATGGGTTATGATAAGACAACAACTTACTTTCGTGCAGATGATCTGATAATGTACCAAATATAATAATCGAATGCTTAAAATAATACGTATTTCTGTCTGTTAGTAGGCTATTCAATGTATTTATATTATACGAATCAATAGCTATTTAGTATTCATCATCATCTTTAAAATCTATAACTGTCCCATTGTTGGGATCCTTTCACAACTTGAGGGGTTAAGGATCTTCTACGATAGCTGAGTGCGGAATGACAGACGTTTGATGCAACTTTATAACCTCTATAAAATTTCAGGTGGTGGGGCACAGCTCTCACAGAAGATATCGTTTCACCGATATACAAGATATCAAACAAGGTGACGCCGGGAGAGGCGCTCGCAACCCTACAGGGCAGCAGTGCGACAGTGGCGGCGATAGTCGACGACAAAGGGTCAGTACCTTCACAGCTTCTCTAATACGGCTACAGGATAAACGATGGTTCATTTTACAAGATAATCTAGTTGTATTCTACAATATTGCAATAATAATGTTAGTTTATCTAATATCGATATTCTAATATCTTTGTTACGGTTACGGTCTAAGATATTTATTTTCTAAAAAGAATACAAAGTTCACTTAACATGAGAAATGCACAATAATCATTATAACTAAAAATTATAAAGAAGGACGGTATATAGAAAGCAAACTTATAAATACAATAAACTTTGTGGGTAATTTGAAAAGATGATGAACAATTACGTATTGCTTCACTGATAGGAAGTCTTGGCAATGACATTACTACACTCGTTTATCACTATTACGATGGAAATAAAATTGACAAATAATATGTTTTGGATATTATTATAACATTACTTTTCTATATCTGGCGAAATCTTATGATATTTTAATGTTTTTTTTTAATAAGGTTGATGATTGTATTTCTTTTATATCATTAGGTAATTTATTGTATAGCTCTGCTCCTTCGTACAGTAATTTATTTCTTTGTCTTGTTATTCGGCTTTCAAACTGTTCTTTTTTTTGTAAATAATATTTTAGAATTAATATCTTTGTTTAAAGTTTTTCGAACTAATATACAAGTATTATATTTAAAAATTTGGTAGAGAGTCATTAATTTTGTTTCTTTATATACTTTTTCTGTTGGAGTACGTTAAGCGTAATGGAACTTTATTAAATTATTTGTGATATTTGTAACGATTTTATATGGGTTTTGCTAGCAATTCCCCATGCCTCTATTAGGTAGTCAAGATGTGGTTTGACCATGGCATTACATGATATAGATTACAGATTTTGAAAAACATTTAGTTATACCCGGAAATCTGCCCGTAATAGATGATAGTTTAGAATGTAGCTTTTCTCAGTGTGATTGCCATGTAAGAAGACTATCCAAATACAGGCCTAAATATTTTTCTGCGCTTACTCTGGTCAAAGGTACATTATCTATACATAATGATGGGTGGTTTCGATTTTTTTTGGTTTTTAGCGCTAAATACCATGTAGTTTGTTTTAGATATTGTTTTACATACATATTAACAGTCAACAGGTTTTTCTTAAACCATTGGGAAAGAGTATTTAGATCCTGTTGCGCTTGCTCGATAATAGGCATAATCTGGTTGCCGTAATAAAAAAAAATACTTGTATCATCCGCATACAAAGTTAGATTACCTTTTAAGGCTAGTTCATGTAAGTTATTTATATATATTAAGAATGGCAAGGGACCAAGTATTGATCCTAGAGGCACGCCATAATTTAGAATTTCATGTTTACTTTGAACTTCCCCGATACGGGGGTACCCTATTTGGGATCTGTTAGACAGATACGATTTAAAAATATTATAAGCTGTCTCCTTGATTCCGATATCGTACAGTTTTTGAAAAAGTATGCTGTGGTTGATTATGTCAAACGCCTTTTTTAAATCAATGAAACAAACAATGAACAAAAGCTATACGTTTTTCATCTATGTTTATTTTTAGATGTGTTGCTAGATCAATAGCTAGCGTGTTAGACTTGGCCCGAAAACCATTTTGTTTTTCTAAAAGAAAATTAATTGTTTTAAGGTAGTTACTTAGGCGATTATAAACAACTTTTTCATATATTTTTGATACAGTAGAAAGGACGCAAATGGGTCGATAATTGTTAGGGTCTGTTTTTAACCGGATTTAAATATTGGATTAACTTTTGCAATTTTGAGGGAGTCGGGAAAGTACCCGTTTTATAAGAAATGGTTAACACTTGTCGTTAATTTATTAATTGTGAAGGTTTTGACATATTTTATGCTTTTACAACTAATACCATCCAAGCCAGTGCTCGTATTTGCGTTTAAATTATCAATAATCCTACTTATCTTCTCTTCGGAGGCTGGACTTAAATATAGCAATTCATATATGTCGGTGTTAGACAAATTTGTACGTGACGGCGTAATTCATCATCTTAGCCGGACAACGCCTACTGCTGGGCATAGGCCTCCCCCAAGGATCTCCACGACGATTAGTCCTGCGCTGCCCTCAGCCAGTCGCTACCCGTGCCTTCACCAGATCGTCGGTCCATCTCGTTGAGGGTCTACACATTGAGCGTCGTTCGGTGCGTGGTCGCTATTCGAAATCCTTTCCGCCCCAACGGCCTTCGGTTCTCCTACGTGTCTCGCCCACTGCCACTTCAGCTGGGCAATCCTTTGAGCAATGTCGGTAACTTTAGTGCGCCTACGGATCTCATCGTTTCTGATCCGATCACATTAGGAAATATCGAGCATTGCTCCTCCATTGCCTGTTGGGTGACCTTGAGCCTTCTTATGAGACCCATAGTTAGTGGCCATGTTTCGCTTCCGTATGTCATCACTAGCAATACACACTGGTCAAAGACTTTCGTCATGAGACACTGCGGAAGCTTGGACGCGAAGATTTTCCATAATTTCCCGAACGCTGCCCATCCGAGCTGGATACGGCGAGAGATCTCTTTCTCGGAGTTGGACTTACCTTACTGGATTCTCTGTCCTAGGTAAACGCAATGGTCAACAACTTCGAGTGTAATGTTCCCAACTTTAATAGGAGTGGGTACAATATGGCCATTCGATATGATTTTTGTCTTGTCCATATTCATCTTGAGACCCACTCTTTGAGAAGCATTATTGAGATCTTCGAGCATTGTGTTCAGGTCTTCCAAGGTCTTAGTCACGTGGACTATTTCATCAGCAAACCGAAGGTTGGTTAGGTGCTCGCCGTTTATATTGATGCCGAGTCCTCTCCAGTCCAGAAGCTTAAAAATATCCTCCAACGCAGCGGTGAACAGTTTCGGAGAAATAACATCTCCCTGTCTCACACCTCGCTGCAGTTGGATGGGATTGGAGTGGACTGCGTATTTAGAGTCATTGTTTCAATATTGTTTGCTAGAAGCGATCCTATTGCAGCAAAAAAAGTATTAAAATAATCACATATTTTTTGAACTTCAGTAATATAACTATCTTTATATATATAATAATAACTCTTTATTGCTTTTAACATAGTATTAAAATAGTAAGTGGCCAGAGCCTCTTTTTAAGCACAAGATTGCCTGTATTAGGAGCCTCTGCTCTTCCGATGGCTATAATATGAAATTTTAAACAACTGTTTTCAGCTATAAAATGAAACCTATCCTAAATATATATTTTTTATATATATACATATATATATTGACGGAGAGGAGTGTGTTTTTGTGCTCGATGTGTTATTTTTCGAAGGGTCCTGGGTTCGAGTCACCATCGGGATATACATACTTCCAATTTGTAGGAGTAGGATTCTCATAATCCTATTGTATTCCAGTATTTTTTTACTGTATTGTGTATATACTCGTATTGTTTATCAATATATATTATTTATAAATACTTAGGAATAAAAAATTTCAAATGCCAGATGATGTGTTATGATAGCATCATAGATTAAGAATAGCAGTAAAACTATAAATAATAATATCTCTATTATAACCACTGTATTGTACGTTTTAAAGCCTTATCAATGGTTGGCCACAGTACACACAGACATGACAACTATGACATTGACAAAATTTCTTACTGGAATAAAAATAAAAAATGTTAATGTTGAAAATTGGCGTAAAATTTAAGTAATCATCTAAGCCATCCAGATATAGTGTACAATCCAACTACATGATTGGATGTAATGTTTTTCCTGTTATTATGCCTAGTAATATTGATCCTCCTAGTTGTCACACTATTGGAAAATTTGGATAATGAACTGCCTAGCATTAAAAAGACTTGATGTATGTATATATAACGAATCGATGTTTGATTCATCATATTTAATTGCAATCAATGCATTATCAATTTCTTTATTTCAGGTCCATGTGCGGTATATTCACAGCAGATAACGTGCGCAGGCGTATTGCCAACTTGTCGGGTTGCCTCTCGGAAGATCTCGAGAAATTTTTACTGAAGAAGTTTTACAAAGTAGATCTTGTCAACAAACCAACGCTAGGGGCGGTGTCTCGAATTTTAGATATCGCACCACACGTCGTTATTGTTAAAACAGGTACTTGTAAATATCTTGTTGCTACACTTATTTATCATATATTTCCGCTTAGCTTCGATAGATAACACATATTAATGTATTTTTACTATGGTATGAGCGCTTACGATATGTACGCGTGTATTGTACGCCGGTCCATGCGACTAGGTTGTAATATTGGTGTCCAATTTACTTATGCATAGATAATAATGTGGACAAAACCATGATGATTTATGCTTTAAATCATGTGTGTCTTTTCTGTTTCAGACAAGGAAACGAAATCAACGAAACCTGTTGGTATTGTGACTTCTGAAGATTTACTGAACCATGTGACTTCAAGTGGAAAGCAAGTCAACGGCAAATAGGAAACTTGTTGAATGATATTTAATAACTGGAGCGTCTGGAGATACTGTCTTTGTCTCAACTACTGATAAAATAGATTTTAACATAGGTCATATTAATATAAGATTTGGTTTGTTGACCAATAATATTTCATCATAACTTGAAGTGCATATAATATAAATGTATACATTATACACAATTTATACAAGTTATTGTATGAAATAAATAACTTATTATAGTATTTTGGTTTTGTTTTCCCCTGAGTTGTAAAAATGCTACAAACTGAAAAAAAATGCAATAGTAAATTATAATTTGGCTTGATAGTAATAATACCTGTTCTTAGCAAAAAAAAAATTGTAGGTACAGTTTAACTGAAGAATTATAATGAAAATATCTGCTAAATGACTTAGTTGTTCTGTATAACAGTATTTGAAGCACACAACTTGTGTTAAGTGGTAGTGATTGCCCAGAGCACAGCAGATTGGACATTTGTGAAGTCTGGTGGCTAAAAGACATGCATTTCTGTGTCAATCTGTAGTATATTAAAGTAGCCATTGAGCAGTTGTTAAACAGCATTACATGTTTTTGAGAGGAATAATAATTATCACTACTGGAATTGGTAACTGAATCCTACTGATTTGACATTAGAGCAACATATCATTGTAACACCCAATCATGCAGACTGAGAAGAGTAATGGTTTTTTGCATGAGACACATTACCTACATTATTGGATTTTATCCTGCTAAACTTGGTTAGAGTAATTGTTATGCATTATGCACTCATTACTTTAGTAAAATATGTAGTTATAAAAAAAAATATTTTGAATGTGCATGAATTGTTGAATAATTTTACCATTGCATATAAAAAGTACGTAATTTTTTAACACTTCTAGAAAGGTAGTACAGTAATGATACCCAAATGTTTGTTGTATTAAATCTTGTCTTGGGCTGGGGTCAGAATATAATAAATACTTATTCAATAATTATCATCATTATAATCTATAAAAAAACTCACTACTGTGTTTGGGATCTTCTACTCAGTCTGAAATGCTAGCCATGTGTAAACTGGCAAATGTCACACACCTATGAGACAATTATGGAGGTTTCTTTATGATATTTTCTGCAATATTACATATTAAGTAAGTGCCGATTCATTTCTAACACATGCAATAATAATATAATAATTTTAATAATATTGTAATAAAATGCAAGTAAGAGTTTTTATTAACCACAGATGACAATTAAAGTTTGATAAAATAAGATGAATTAAATTTCTTACACAATACATTTTTAACTGTTATATGATAACACTATTCTATGTTGAGATAAACAGGCCTGATTGAGTTAAATTTTATTTTTGTTTTAGTTTTATTTTACTTAAAAAATGTTATGTAACACCTTCAGTATTAATATTGCTTATCAAGGAGAGGCCTTACTACGGTCATGTTTTGCATTGGCTGCAAGGATGGCCCCTGGTGCAGGATACGGTCTCATCTGGTACAATGTGCCTGATGCAGTTGTATCTACACCAGTCTTAGTATTGGTGTCCAATCCTGCTACCCAAGTACCTCTCGGAACATCTGAATATGCAGCAGGATCCATTGGATCCAAATCATTATCCTTAACTCTATGTTTTTTCTTGTCTCTATGATGAACCATTTCTTTTTCCTTCTCTTTACGACTATGCCGCTTTTCCTTGTGTGGTTGCTGTGGCACTTCTTGATCTGATGTTTCACTACTATCATCACTCTCGTCACCTTCTTTTAATAATCTCTCTTCACGTAAATGTGCAGCACTTTCGCTGGGCGTAGCTCTCGGATGCGCCGGCGGGAGCCATGACACAAGGTTATTGTGTACGTTCCAAAAATAATGTTGCCCTGTGCCTTCATCATACACTTCTTCCCATCCTGGCGGTAATGGCCATAACTCCAAAGCTTTACGCTTAAGTTCTAAGTATGTTTCATTCGGCACTAATTTCCCATGCTTCCATGTTTTTACGCAAAACTTTGAACATTCATGATAAATGTTACTCTTGTTGGGACAGCCTTTATGTCCTTTAATGGGGTCAACATTAACTCCTTCGATGCCTTCCCAAAAGTGTTCTTTATTATTAAGCTTTCTCTCGAAGTCTTCAGGTTTACTATCGTAATCTTCAGCTATTATCTCTTCATTTGATTGAATCGAATTGTGTTGCGCTGTGCTTATTTTTTCGGTTATCGGATTTACTTTAAGTATACCTCTTTTAGCCAAACGAGCTGCCAAAGCAGGTGGCAAAGGCATAATTATATGGTTTTGATGTTCGTATACTGAAATAATTAAGTTGATTATAAGTTTTACTCTTTTAACTGTTATAATTATTTGATAGTAATAAAATCCAAGCAAAGCAAAATATTTTAATTTTTGATGATAAATAATATTCACTGACACTTGATGCAAATTGACTGTCACTGCTGACATGTGACATATTGATGTTTTATAATTATTATTTTTAAAAAGATTTCGGAGCCCTTGATATCATCTTATCGGTCTCCGATTTGCAGTTTTTCTTCAGTCACTTAACTTTTTTTTCAAAAACTAAGAACACGTTTATGGTAGTATCTACTTTACTAAAAAGCATAAATTTAAAATATTGAACTAACCAGTTCTCTTTATTTACTCGTCAGGGCCATAATGGTATGTTTATAGTTTATTTAATACACAAGTATATATTTCTTAATTGTAATCGAAATGTCATCGATTCGATAAGCAAAATTTAATCCCACTATTGGACTTAAATCTCTATTCACAATAAGAGTGGTTAAGGCCATAATATCCCACGCTGGCCACGTGCGGATTAATAGACTTTAAACTTGTTTGATAAATTATAAAGAGGTTATTTTTTTTTTTCACGATGTTTTCATGTTTCACATAATTTGGCAAATTATGAGGTGCACGTAGATTTCGAACTTCATGCGCCATCATTATATTATATAAACATTTGATAAATAGATATCTTTTAATATACATATTAAACTCAAGCCACCAATATTTTAACAAAAAAAAATTTAATATATAGGCCGAAACAACAGAATCCAAGTCGATATAGTTTTAAAAAATCAAAGGGAGTGTCAGGTCAATCAATTTATTGGTCGATGACTGTCACTCATAATTATTCTTTTCATTCGTTCGAGTTGAGTTGAGAGACATATGGTAGATGGTGGCTTGCATGGCAGCGAAAAGTAATTTAGGTCATCAATCAACTATAATTATATATTGAGTGAAGAGTAGTTTTTTATTTATAAGAAAACCAGTTTCACAAGTAATTCATCATGTCTGAGACGCGAAAGAACCATCTCTCCATAGATGGTGGGCTCGTGAAAGACGACGAACACGTCGCTTCTTACAAGCCCATCCCTGAATCAGATACAGGTAATCCATTAATTTTTATTTTTAAGTTTATAATGTCAATACGATAATTACGTACATTTTTTATTTATTTATTTTGGTTTTTCCGCTTTTCTTTGTCTTCTTTAGTATTTGTCCTTGGACTTATTCAAATACCAAAAGCTCTTAATCACGTCAAAGGACGTCATATTAATAATAATAACCTTTTTTGTTGGTTTAGTTTTTTGCTATACATTTAATATAAATTGTATTATTTTTAAAGTTGATATTTTGCAACATAATTTTTCCGTTTCTTATTTAATTTTTTTATAAATTTTGTAAATGTAAGTTCTATTTTACAATATAACTGTCACATCTTAATTTTTCATTCATTAAATGAAAACGTAAGTTTTCGTACTAGGTAAAGTTATATATTTCGACAGGATATTCAACCATACTATTCGGTATAAATCAAGCCTTCTTCTTATTTCGGTCGGATTATTTAGCGCTTTCACATTGGACGATCGTAGCGGCGTAGTCAGCGCCATTTTGTGATATTTTTGCTTACTGTTTTAAGCTGATGTAACGTACGCTATTTTACATCAGACTATATTTGTAACAAATGATTTATTTGTTATTTATCAATTTGAATACAGCATATTTCCTAGACAAGTATAAATTGACATAAAACTTATTTAAGGTCAAAGTTATTTGCGCAATTGCTTATGTTGTATTGTTTGGATTTGAAGAGATAAAACTTGCAATGACGTTGATATGGAGCAGGAAATCGAGCCAAGTTGAATCATATACCACAGACTACAGTGACAACTCTGTTATGTGAATTAATCAATTGTGAGCTGTACAATGTGAGCACTGATCTGATGTGGTTTTTAAATGATTTCTAAGAGTGTCATGACTGGAGCTTTTGTTTTCAGCTCATGATATTGAGATTATAGAATACATTGAGGCAGACAATAACTATATTCAGATGAATCAGACTGAAATTATGGACGCAACAGATGATCCTGATGATCACTGGGACCGGGAAAGCATTGGTTTGATGCTGAATCTATATTTACAGAACATAGACAAGTTTAGAAATCCAAAGATAAAGAAAAAAAATGTTTGGCTTGACATTGCTGCTGCAGTAGGGAAGGGTGCAGATTGTTGTGACAAAAAGTTTAGGAATTTAAAAATGACATATGTCCGATTGCTTAAGAAGAAAAATAAGAATGGCATGACAACATGCAAGTGGCCCTATTTTGATATATTTGAGGAGATATATAATGTTGATGGGGAGTATCAACCAGAAATTCAACAGAAGATACAAGATGGTACTAGTGATAGGATAGCAAAAGCATTACTTCTCAATGCCACAACAAAGTTTGAAGAAGCTCTGGAGAATGGTGAAACATCACATGGCCAAACTGAAGAAGTTAAGAGAAGATTATTAAGAAAAAGAAATGCAGAATTTCGAAAAGCTACTATTGAAATGCGTGATCGGCAAAGGGTTGTGGAAGAAAAATTAGATAGGCTTATTAATATCGTAGAAGAATCAAACAGTATCCAAAGAGAACGCAACAGACTATTTCAACAGTTTCTTGATAAGTTAAATCAGAGTCATTAAAATTGTGATAAGTTTAGTTAGATAAAGAATAGTCACTGTATATATATATATATATATATACACTATATTTGTAAGAGATACAATAATGTAATTTTGTGTACATGTGATGTGTATTTTAAAAGATTTAATTTACTAGTATAAAATTCTAGTGAACTGGAGTGTTTTATAATTAAGCTCGTATTCAAATCTTGCATGAGTCTCTAATTGTACCAATAAAATCACTGTAAGAAAATGTCCATATGCATGATGCTTCATAATGTTCACCGAGGTGTGTAAATCTGGTAATCCATGCTCGACCAATAAAGTGGAGTTATGACCTTTTTTTTTTAATAGTCGACAAACGAGCAGACGAGCCACCTGATGGTAAGTGATCGCTGTCGCCCATGGACATCTGCACAACCAATGGTATCACTGATGTGTTGTCAGCCAGGAAATTAGAAGAAAGTAAGAAAGAAAGAACCTTAAATTCTATTAACACCTGAGCCTAGTATTTGGACGATTATGGGTTGTGATAATGAAAAAAATGTTGCACAATTGTATTTTGACAATTATTAACAATTAGTAAAACGTAATGGTAAATGATTAAGGGCTTTAAACTTAATAGCATCCTGGAGCATATCACTTTAATTTAACAAGAACAATTTGGACGAACAATTAAATATGCCTTCCAAATCATCAAAATACTATTACCACTGATAGTCACTCATGACAGTTATCCTCAAGCATCACATTGCTTACGTCTGTTTGTCTGTAAGTTTGAAGGACCATTAGCAATGTGGCATGTATATGTACAATAGCAAAAGTTTATGATCTCATTATTACAGTTTATCATAACTTGCCTATTACCTTACCAATTTATTGGTTTATTGATTACAGTAATGAACATTGCAATATTCTGTTAAAAAATTATTTCCTTTAGATTAAGTTGTTCTAATATACTTATTGTATAGGACTTAATGACTTTAATAAATTTTTTTTGATGTTATCTTTGATTTTTTTTTTTTATAATTAATGCACATTTATGCCTCCATACTATCATATCCTAAGTTATAAGTGGTATGGAGACAAAACAATCAAGAGTTAAAAAAATATTTGTTGCATGTCTGTGTACTTCGGACAGAAAATAAACCCAGAGCTTATTCTCATGTGCAAGATTGCTACCAACTTTTCTACGGGGTTAACTGTACGTTTGTAAACAGGGTATTGTGGGCAGTTATAAGGGAAAGTCAACTCTAGTTGGCTTATAGAGCTCTTCTCATAAATACTAGGGGAAGCTAACCCAATTAACTGATTGACGCTCAGTATAGCCAGTTGACATAAGAGACATACAAAAGACACTAAAGTCTATGCCTAAGCGAAATTACTTCAATCAAATAATATACATCATTCTATCAATATAAAACAATTCTTTTTACTATTCAAACACCATAACTAAAGTCTTAATATTAAAACAAAATCAATATTGAACTCTGGATGTTTCAGTTAACATGTCGTAAGCACAAATAGTGCATAACTACTTTTCTGAATTATTTATTTAATATCAGTGGTATATCAATAATAAAAAAAAAGCAGGCTTCATATTGAGATCATAATATTATCAAATAAATATAAAAGGTACTGAGTAAAAATCTAGGATTCAATAATGCAACGAAAAATAAATGAAATCTTTGAGACTTTTTTTTGCAATTATAGAATTACAGGACACAGTTCACAGCTATTACAGGAATGAAAAATTGTAAATACAGTATATACAATTAATATGAAAAAATAATGAAATCAATTTCTACCTTTATTAAATAATTGCAATTAATATAAATATATTATATACGTTTATATCCTGCTAAATATCTTGTATAAGAGATTTTTTTTCTCCCCTATAAAATTAAAATTTATTACTTAAATTTAAGTAATGAATTAATATTAAAAAAAAAATTATTAACGTCAAGTGTCAATCACTACAAGTTTAAGAAAATGTGTTTGTACTTGATTGGATCAATAAAAAAGGCATTTTATTAATGATTCAAAATTTTAACAAAATATATATAGAGGGAGTTTAACCTTATAGTAGGAATAAATCAAGATTTCTACCAAATGACTATTAAGTCGGAGATGAAGAAAGAAGTGTTAAGTTTTATTATAACCACAAAATCCAAGAAGGCTCAGAATGAATATGGAAACACAATAATTTAAGTCATCTTTATTCTAAAGCAACTGTCGTGCAGAAGAAAATAACGCGAACTTTCTCAATATATACCATGGCCCATCCCTAACGTAGTAATTGAAAGTTAAAAACTCGATGCGCTTATGTGACGGTACGCTGCCATTCCATCGCCGACCATCAAACCATTCTAATCGTTCTGTTTATTTAACTTATATCAGTGGTAAGTCTATATTATTCGTGTTTTAAATAAATAAATTCATGTATCAAATAAGTTATTTATTTTTATATTATAACGATTTTAATCAGGTGTATATTTTTGATTTATAAATTCTGTTTCAAGTCATTCTTTGTTGAAAGTAAACGTTTGCACTAAAGGATGGCACTAATTTTATTAAAGAACAATTGGGAAAATATTGTTTAATTCACCATGAAAGGGAATACTGAAATAACCTGGCAGTATGTTTAATAAATTGAAATAGTTTGTAATATTTGTCACAAGAAATAATTCCTACTAACGCATATTAAAAATGCATGAATATTTTGTTATTCAGTATTTTTAAAAGTAATTTTAAACGAATATTAGTTTTCTTGAGAATACAATTCTTGTGTGTTGTTCAGAAGCAAGTGGGCGATGCCTGAGTTTCTAATACCGCTTGAATGATCGAGTCAACATTATACTTACTGTCTGTAGTTTTACTTTTAATGTGCCGTTGCTAATAATCACTTTTGCGTCTTTGTTAGATTCAATACTTACTTCATAATATATATTTGAACGTTGTCTAGACTTTTAGTTACTTTAGTTTCAATAGTTAGGTATTATTAATTTTATAGTACTCTTCTATATGTGTGTGTGTATGTGTGTTTTTTTTTATCCTCTATCGGGAATGATTTATCTATAAAATTGTATAATATTTTTTCAAATAGATGCCGTGGTTTTGAGATTACACTCTGCAAACACAAACTCAAAAATTCCCACTCTCTCTTTGTGATATTAGTATTTTAATAAACATAAAGGTTTACTTACACACACACCCCCGCACTAGGATTCTCTGTGTTGCGGGCGGCATGGACATACACAAATATGACATCACAGACATCACAACCACCCATGACCCGAGAAAAAACATTTATCTGTCACATAAATGTCTGCCCCGCCCGGGAATCGAATCCGGGACTCCGTCGCCCGACAAGCAGGGTCACTACCAACTGGGGTATGGGGTCATCATAATGAATTACTATTCATTTTTTAGTCACATGCACATAGGTATATACATTAATAAATCAAGAAGGCTTTGTATGTTATCCGTCCCGGGAGATTGGTATTCGGAATGTTAAATTATTATCCCAGCGTTCTTCGTGGAACTACAACATATAGATACATTACACAGATATACAGACAAAGCTCCAACCAGTCTCAGGCTCTTGTTCCTTGTTTAGTGATATTCTGTATACAGTATGTTACCTGACAGACAATGAAAATACTAAGCCACGGAGACATTATCTGTTTGTAGGAACCATATTATTTTGTCTAAACAAAATTTAATATGAACATAAAAATCTTAAATCGATTAATGGAAGGGAATCGATATTTGTAAATACCAAAGTAAGTTACACTGGTTAACTTAATGAAATTGATTAATTAGCTATTGGTTAAATAAGTTAAATTGGTTCGGTCTGATGCTGTATGCCAGATAAAGCTTATAGGTTAGCTATAATAAAACAGCGTATTAGTGGTGGTTGATTATTTAATTCTATAAAATATATATAATTATTTCCTAGGTTATATATATTAGATTCAACTATACTAATATTATAGAGTTCGAATTTTGAGTTTGTTTATATGCGGAATGGTCGATGTATAATAGTAAATTGTTTAACTCAAACGAACTCAGGAAGGGCTGCTTGCATATTATATAGAGAGATTGAAGCTATTTTAGTGATTAGATAAAGATTGTATTTGGGAAAATCATAAAACTAAATTATTTAGGGTTCAATGATGTTGTCAAAAGACAGATGGACATTTCATGTAACGTATGAATGACACTATAAATTCATGATATTTTTAATTCTATGGTCGGGTCGTCATATTTACAAATCATATATGAGTTCCTGATATGTAATTTTATTTTATTATATCAACTAAAGCATTACCTGGTGTTTCTTCTCCATTTCGTGTCCAGTGAAGTGTACTAGTGAGTAATGTCATAAATATTTGAATTTAAATTCAAGCGATTGAAGAGGAATCTAGTCTAGAAGGGACAACAAATACTTTTTTTTACTATTTACTACCCCCTTGTGAGGTAACACTCTGTATAGTAGAACTTGAGACCGTTTAGGTTCAACGTTCGGTGGCTCGACAGCCAGTTCTGAGTTCGTATACACCTTCAATCGAGTTACCTAGAACCTGCCGGCGATGAGCCAGTACCAGGGGAGCCAGTGTCAGTGTTAGACGTATCTGCATCGACCTGATAGTTTCCTAAATCCTGGTAGTTGTCAGAATTTAGATATTTTTATAGATAGAATCATTGCCATATTTCTTATTTAATTATGCTATTATAGGAGTATAATGTAATTTCAGTTCCTGGTAAGGTAGTTATTATTCAGTGATAATGTAAGTTAATAAGTAGTATTTTGTCAAGTTTAAATATATAATAGTTTCGACATATTATTCGGGCGCTATTAAATAAATAAATTAATATATTATCATATGGTGCGCCTTGCGCTTGGAAATGGCACCTGCATTGTTTCGGGACTGGGTTTATCTCGTTTTGTGAATTTCAAATTAAAATATTGATGGCTTTCTTGTTTGTAATGGGGTGAACTTTTGGTTTTGGGTGATGCTTAGTGCAATACATTGTTGAGGGCCAGAGGGGAAAAAAATTGTGACAATTATTGTTTTGGGATCTGTTGCGTTGATGGGGTCCTCTAATGATAGTTTTTCCGTGTATCCCTGGTGTACGGATGGCGATCGCTTGAAATTTTGTAGTATATATAGATTATACAAGGTCTTTGAAAGAAAATATCAAGGTGTTTTTGTTAAATAATAATAAAAAAAAACTTATATGAACGCATTTTACACGTTTAATTAGAACTGCCCAAAGTAACTTCTATTACTAATGAATTAAGTATTTAAAAAATTGAATTTTATTAATTAACGTATGTATATTTACTTGTAATTTTCTTACTGTAAAATAAAACGTAGGTAATATTATATTCTACTCTAGACATTGATGAAAAACTGATTTCAAAAGTCGCCACATTGCATAAGACGGTTGTCAGTTCGTGCCCGGTTTGGAGTTGACAGTGATTTTAAAAT
This sequence comes from Megathymus violae, assembly GCA_003671415.1. Lineage (NCBI taxonomy): Eukaryota > Metazoa > Arthropoda > Insecta > Lepidoptera > Hesperiidae > Megathymus > Megathymus violae. The sequence goes on along the minus strand of PDGT01000069.1, from coordinate 699,494 downwards.
TGTCTGTGTTTTAGGAGTAGAGCTCTAACGTATTAAGTGTAAACTGTAATTTTAGTTTCTATATAAATATTCCATACTCTTTAACCATTACGTACATTTTTTCTACTCGATTGAATACGTATACTGTTGTGATTTATTTGTATATAGAACAATTTGACCGTAATTGAACCGCATATTCCATATCAGGAAGACGAATAACCCGACTATTAATAATATATTATTAAATATTCCAATGTTGTTTATAAACATAGATTACACGGATAAAATATATTAATTTAGTGATACGCGGAAGAAGAGATGACTGCGTCACTGTCGTATTATTTAGATTTATTTTCTTTATATAGGAAAATCAATTATCAATTCGTATTGTTCGTAATTTGTTTGTAATAATATGTATATAGATTTGTTAGTGCAATAAAACAGTTGTTCAACATACCTAGTGTGTGATTTTGGACCCCTATCATGCGGATTTACAGATTTCTCATACCTTCGAGAATATTATGAAGAGGTCTCAAGTATATTATTTATAAAAAAAAATTAATAAAGCAAGTAATAAATAACTTGTTCTATTACAAGCACGATTCGTACCCAGGTCTTGTGTGCAAGAGGCTATAAATGACCGGGGAAAAAGGAAAAAACTTTTGACATAAAACACACTAAAAGTCTTTCACCTGGCATTCTTCAGATTTTAATCTGTGATATATATATCGCAACAAAACTTTCTTAGTTTCAGAGTTCCGTACGTCCAAGTCCAGCCTTGCCAAGTCGAAGGAGAAGGTGTCGTCTGACGGTGCAGAGGAGAAGCTGCTAGCCAAGGAGGAGGAGGCGAAAATAACGACGCGCGTGGACATGGCGGACGCCAAGTATGTGGTGGGCGACCACCGCAATGGAGACGCCAAGATCGAACTCGATGCAAATAAACGGGTTAGTCGATTTTTGCCTTGTGACACCCATAAGGTGTTCGTTCATTAATAAGGTTTACAAATAAGACATTATCTATTTTGAACTACTGACATAGATAGAACATTCTTAACTCGGAAGCATCGATATTTATAAATAGGAAGTACTCTTGTTTGAACTGTCAAATACATCTGCGCATAGAGTCGTACCTAACGATCCAAATTTTTTTTTTTCATAATATCAGCAGTTCTCTGGGCTGACGAAGGAGGAGCTAATGAAATATGCGGACGATCCGTTCTGGGTGCGATTGCGTTGGTTCATGTTCATTCTGTTCTGGGCGTTGTGGCTGTGCATGTTGGCGGGCGCAATCGCGATTATCGTGCGGGCACCCAAGTGTTACCCGCCGCCGCCGCGCACCTGGTGAGCGAAACAAATTGCAATTAAAACAAATATTTTTATCGTTGAATGAAGCCGAATAGTTATATTGCTATAGTAAAAAAATATAAAAATATATTTTCTTTGGGTATCGAAACTGCTCGATTTAATGAGCCAAATGATGTCAATACTTAAAAAAAAGGAATTATTGTTATCTAAATTTTGACTTGCTTCGTTCTCATCACTGTCTCGTAGCCTCAACTGTTTTACCATAATACATACCAAGAAACTGAAAACTGGAGTAGTTTTGTTTATTATTTTTATCATAAATTTCTTCATAATGATTTAATACATCATCATCATCATCATCAGGTACGAAAAGGGTCCTCTGGTTGATATGTCCTCCGTAAAGGACTTGAGCGTTGTTGAAAACAATGTGAAGCTCCTCGAGAAGTCTAAAGTTGCCGGCGTCTTCATCCAGTCATGCGAGGAAACCTATCAAGTCCTGGACGATCCTACCTGCATCGACAAATTTAAAGACTTTGTCGCCAAGGCCAAGGATGTCGGTGTGAAGTGAGTAACATTTTATAGTCTTCACTGTTATCTTACACAAGTATAATATTTTGAATTTTTATAGGGTATTTATTTCTAAATTCGTGTTTAGTATATTATAGTTTAGTTAGGTTTAGCGAATCAAAACTAGAATTTTAATAGCTGGATCGATGATCACCGCTATCGACTGCGAAACGAAATAGGGAAGACTGGTTTTGGGATACCACTCTAAGGCGTTTCATATTGGACTGGACCTCACGAATCGCTAAGTCCGCTTTAGTGTTGAACTACATAGTTATTGGTTGTATCCGTATACATATGTTATTAAATATTCAGTTGTGAACTATTAGAAACGCCTACATGTTTTTGTGTAGTGGGGTATTTGTTACAAAATTCTTAAGCGAGTATTGCTGTGGTTTAGCTATAGCGAGGTTCTTTGAAACCCTTTCCTATGATTTTTAAAATGTTAATTCTGTAAAACTTTGTGTCGATAAGAATTGATTTTCAAACGTCCGTATGTAATATGTAACGAAAATATTATAGCGACAATTTTTTTTTATACTTTATGTACAACATACATGCGTCTGTTTGCGTTTACGATGTTTAAATTTGTCCCATTTTAGAGCAATAGTGGACCTGACGGCGAATTTCGTGTCGGAGAACCACACTTGGTTCCAGAAGAGCGAGAACAAGTCATTGGAATACAATAACTTTTTTATCTGGAGGCCCGTCACAGACTTTGAGGAGACGGAAGACGGAAAGTCTGTTCCTAAGACACCTGACCAATGGGTAAGCGAGGGAATTTTCTGTCCAATGTTATACAATTAATTATATTTGTATTATTTATGTATACACCTATACCTTTATAATAAAAAAATGTATTGTATAATTTTTTTTTATCATTCAGATGACGGCCTTCGGTGATTCGGTGGTGGCGTGGAAGTTGAGTAACAAGCGCGGCGAGTTCTACTTGCACAAGTTCGACGAGGGCCGGCCCGTCTTGAACATGAACAATCCTGAGGTCGTGAAGCAGTTTGACGCTGTACTCAAAAAGTGGATGGAGAGCGGCGCCGCCGGCGTTAGGTGCATCAGTGCATAATGATGATCATTACTTATCACCCTCAGTATGACGGGTGATGTTGAAAGTTTCCATACACTGGGCTAGAGTTATCTCCAAACTGCTTGACGTAGAGCCATTATTTTGGTGTAATTTTGTAAGCTAACTCAAATGCTATTGATTAAACTTATCTTTACGGAGACATTTTTGTACTACATTTGATAATGTAGAAGAATCTTTTTTTTTTGTAAAACTTTATATTTAAACATTTCTTTTGACTCGTTTTGCTTACAATTTAGTATAATTTGTTTTGTTATTCCATAGTCTGTATTTTACCTTTAGTCTGTATTATATATGATACAAGTTTGTATACATAAAGTCATCATATCCGTTTGCAGGTTGCAACACGCGCGCGAGCTGTTTGTCATCAAGTCGCTGCAGAACAAAAAAGCTTTCTCGCAACAACAGTACACGAGCGACCTGCCCGAACTGGACGGGCTGTTGGCTCACTGGTCGCACCTTGTGAGCGTGGGTGGTGGCTCTGCAGGTGTCGGTGAGTACAATTTTGTACACACATTAAACATACACAATGTTAAAACATACACAAACCGGGTGCAATGTTTTAATGTTTCGTTTTAACGAATACCAAAGTTGTTGCCGGTGCGTTTATTTTCTTAACGGTCCTAAGTAATTTTCACAAATCGGAATACAGCAACACGGCAGCTAAAAATATTTTAACGCAATAAAAACCAACTTAAATTTTAGATTTCATCTCCCATTTTTTAGTTTTATGGGTGGCGCTTTTTCTTAAAAACGAATTGAAAACTTCCTCTTCTTTGGAAATTGGTTCAATACAGCTCGTCGACGGCCAAAACATCAATATTTTCGAGAGACGTTTATATCAGAGGCAAACTGTACAATCTTTAAAATAAAGGTTGACGATTGATAAAAATTAATTGTTATCGTGAACAGAGGAGACGGTATTCACGCTGGCGGAGGAGGAAACCCGTCCGGAGCTGTACCACGCGGCGTTACGGCCGCCGAGCTTGGCGCCGATGCGAGTGAGAAGCGCGAGCAACGCCGCCACCGCTCTCAACAAACGTCTCGCTTATTGGCCGGCGTTGCAGGTGGCTTATTTTATTGCGTCATTCAAAAACATACATAAACGCTCGCTCAACTAAATGTATAAGTAAAAATAATAATAGTTTATTTTTTACCACAAATCCAAAAGAGTGCCACAATAGTACTAGTCTAAGTACTAATACTAGTCTTCATGAGTTCTCTTTGCTGGTAGCGATATATTATAATCGGCTATATATCGGCTCGTATAGCTATTTACCTGTCGTGGAACTAGATGGCGCTGTACATGTTTATAAATAACTCTTGTACTGGAGCGCCTGTATTTACTTATTTATATGTGTTTATTTACAAACTTTCCTACCATCAGAAAGTTCAGAATGTCTGTGTATATTGTTTTCTTTGCATATGCAAACTGACCGAATATGCAACTTGGGAAACCAATAGCAGATACTAATAATCATCTGATATATTTGGTTGCTATATCTATCGATTACTCTATACCTTTAATGTTCTATAATGAACTCGTCAGCTGTTGTCGGACGAGCCCGGGGATCAGGAGTTGGCTTCGTTCGCGCTGCTGCTGCCCGCCGCGCCGGTGCTCGACATCCGCCAGTTGGAGCGCTCTGACAACGTTACTGGGGTAAGGAATGTGTGGTACACGTGTAACCTGCCGTCGTCGATGTCCTCTGGGAAATATTATCTTCACATTCAAAAATTATAATCGCACTCGAAATAAATATAACTTTTTATTATCAGGCAATTAATTCTGTACCCCATGAAACTCATTTTTTCCCAAGAGCACTATCTATTCTTAAAAACTGCATGAACAGTGCAGTAGTTTTTGAAATTATCATATTCAAACAGACAGAAAAGTTTATATAAATGTATGTATTTATAGAGAGCATGAGAAGTAAGGTCCAGTAAGTAATGTGTGATGTGATGCCGGTCACATCGTTTTAGATACCAAATTTGTTAATGTGTGTTAATTAAGTCTTATTGGAGTCCATAAACAACCTGACCATTACTAATACCGATTTAATTACCGACCCTTTCTGCCAACCCTCCTGTAGAGGCTGTAGCGAGATAAACTTAAAACCACCATAGTCCTGAGGTTGTAGCTAGAGATAATGTTTTGTGATCCAGGTTGAAACACTCGTAGAGCTAATTGGGAAGAGAGATGACGCGAGCATAGAGCACGGCACGTATCACGTGGCGAGTGTGTCGGCGTCCAACTCCACTGACGAGCTTCTGGCGTGTGTCAGGTGAGACGAGACACTTTGCATGTAAACCTTTATATATGTGTGTAACCTCGACGGTTCAGGTAAGCCATCGGGACTGAAAGGCTTATTTTTTTTTTGGGGGGCTCGTTATACAGGTCAAAATGTATTACGCTACGAGACAAATTATATAATGGTCTTTAGTGGAATATCTTGTTAGTTTCATGGTAAAATTAATAGATGTGGTGGTGGCACCGTCCAGGGGAACCACGCAAAACTACCATAACCTATAGATAGTATTTCCCACTGCCACGTTATTCCATTTGTTACTTCTGTCAAATGAAAGTAAACAGTGGTCCTTCGAGGTATTTCCACGAACCGGAGCAATTTTGATTGACAGATCGAGGACGTCCGTCGTCGATAAGTGTTATTAATTGTTTGCAGGTGGAAGACGGGTCACACAGGGTACGTGGCGGTGTACAATCCGCTCGAGGAGGAGGCTCGCGCCAATCTGACGACGCTGCCGTCGTTGCCAGACGATCTCAGTGTGTATAGAATTTCACGAGATGTCGAAAACTATACCAAGTGAGTACAACGTTTAAATTTAATTAATTAATGTACGATCAATGCAGAGTAACGCACACATTCACTGACAAAGACAGAAAAGGTCCTGTCATGCGTCAGATGCAGCTAAGTTGTAGAATTGTAATGTGATTTAAATGAAAATAATTTGATTATTTAAACACTGAATTACACTTGCATATCTGTATATATTTTTTAAAATAAACAGTGTATGTTTCTTTTCGTGAGTGTACATAAACAGCACTAGACATGAATCTATCGATATAATCAATTGTATAAAATGAATAATAACCTTTTTGATGTTTGTTACAGCTACACAAAGAATTTTGCTGTGCGCAGTGACGACTTATTGGTGCCACCAAAGTCATCCATCGTTCTCTTGTATGTGCCTAAAACGGTCGTGGAGAAATGAGGCGTAAATAAATAATAAAACGCTTGCCGCTTTGTATGCGCGGTCTTCATTTGCATATATGCATTTAACTTTTGAATTTAACGTAGCAAATAAAAGTTATGGAGCATTTTTAATTTATTATTTCAAGCCCCTAATGATCAGCGATGTAATGATCATTTGGAACCTTTCCCGTGATATGAGCTGTCGTGTAGAAAATTTAACTATGCGTACAATTGACGTTTCAGTCAATTTTGGATTTGCTTAGTAAGTAATAACGTACCTTAAATGCCAATTCCACTGGATTGATCGTATTAGATATATCCGAGTATACTTTTGTGTCCAATTGAATCAACCGTTCAGTAAGTGATTACTATGTACGTAATTATAATTAACTAAGTGAACCAGATTAAAAAATTGGACGAAATTTTGTACGCATACGTCACAATTTTTATGTTAATTGATCAAGCGAGATGTGGTTAGAATATACCTTCCTACATGCTATTGCATCTTTACAGAATATAAAAAAACTATTTGCACAGACAAACAATTTTAATGAAATAAACGGTTATACATTCACATCCCCTCACGAGGATTCCTCCCTGTGTTGCTGGTGATATAGACGAACATTTATCTGTGACTGACATCTGCCCTAGCTGACATCGAATCTGGAACCCTTCGCTTGGCAGGCAGGACTACCAACTGGTCTACGGGGTCATTGTTATAATAATTTTATTTTTATTAACAATCTCCATATTGAATGTGATTCATGTTTTCGGTAAGAAAATATTTCCAATATTTCGCTCCTTTAATGGGAACGTATACACGGTAGGCAGGGTCACTCTAAAGTGGGCTACGGTCTTGGATTGAGCAGGGCGCGGGGCAGTCGGGAATCTGAAGGGATAAGAGTCCTTTCAGCTCCATAAGAACTTCAACCCAACAATAAACAAAAACAAGCACTAAATCGAAACCAAAATTTTTTTCTAGCCTCCCATTTAATTGGTGCTCAATATGAATTGCATTTTAAAATTACAATTACAATGTTAACTTTTGGTAACAAAATATTTGTAACTTCTGGTAACAAAATATTTGTGTAGCTTGTCCCATGCGACTATGAGACGAAATAGTTGTCTCATCGTGGGGCAATGTCAAGGCCAAAAAATATAGTGTGCGATCACTTTGTTCTGACATGTATTATAATATATTAGCACAATTTGTTCCGGGAAATTACTTTTTTTATAATCCTACTAATATTATACAGAGTGCGAATTTTGTAAGTTTATGTATTTGCGTAAAGTAAATATATAATCCATCAGGTGGCATTGTTGTCAAGCATTAACTTATCCTATGTAAAAAAATGTAATCTTCGGAACCACAGCACCTATTTGAAAAATTCTTTTACCATTTGAAACGTACATTCTTGCGGATGGATGGAGGCTATATTGTGTTTATATATTTATAATAATTTATTAAACCCAAAAACAGGTGGGTAGGGCCGCCAGTTTATAATAAAGGTATTTCTTTCACTGTTTGTAAAAATTTTGATTAATACTTTCAATAACAAATGCGGTTTAGATATCTTAGATAAAAGTAATTTTTGTCAATATTTCTTAGAATACGGGATATGGAAGTCTATGGTCACGATTGAGCGATCACCTTAAACTCAATATAACTTTTTATGTGTTAATTTAACAAATTAAAGACTGGATTTATTTTGTTTTACAACGGAATTTTACTAAAGCCAGATGCATTCAATAATTCGAAACTATAACATTGGCCTTCAATGGGAACGCACACAAACGTTAATATCTTGTTACACGCCTTGTACCACATAACTACAGTAGACTAATGGCGGATAAGGCGGCGGCGCGGAGGTACGNNNGGGGGGGGGGGGATGTGGAAGAAACAAGTGACTATGTCTTTTGTTTCTTTGCTTTGGCTTATGTCATCAGAAAATAAATCACAGTTTACTAAGAGATTTGGATTTTTCCTTAATAATCAATTAAATCTTTTTTAAACCCGTCATTCCGTAAGACCTTAGTTGATTCTTCAATTGAGCATAGTTGGAAATCATCTCGAACGATATCCAATTCTTTCATTAAAATGAAAATGCAGGATTGTGGGATAGGAATATATTAAAGAGAATAAAAAGAACAAATAAAACATCAAAATACAAAATGTTATGTATAATTTTATAAATCCAATAACATTTTTAATGTTAATAGTTCAAAAGTTTAATTATAATTATTTGATCAAAATTCAAATGGATCGTCCATATTGTTAATAACTATAGCATTTTAATACGAATAAGTAATTTTTAAAATGCTAGTACTACAATTAAATGTCTCTTCATGTCGGGGAATGTCTGTTCGTATTAAAATTACACCTTAGTCTTTCGCATTTCATTTGCTTACACTTACAATAAAATCAGTATTCAACTTGTACATAACATTTAGTTCACGCAAAGGCATTTATTTAGATGAAAAAAAAATTACGTACATGCAGTTTAAAAATCTCTTGTTCGGTAATAATTTTCTCTGCTAGAAGTTTCATTCCAATGTGCATTGCAGCCTGATAATTTATGTACGAAAACAACAAACATCCACAGTGTATAATATACAACTGCAGCTAAAATCATTCGCAACAGAAAATCTTCTAATGAGAATGCACCTTTACATTTAATAGGGTACCGTAACATTCTCTCGACACTTATCGTTCATCTAATATAAAAAATTGTTAGGGGAAATAATATCGTAAAAGGTTTTAACCAAATAAAAAAGAGTGCAAGTAAAAATTATCTGTACCAAAAAATTCAAATACCAGGTCAAAGCAAGATTAAAGGTTTCTTTGACATCCTCGTCAGACATTTTAACGCGAGATCGAACAATAGTTACCTAGGTGTACTAAGTTACCTAGTTATAGAATTAGTATCGTTTAGGAGGAGAAGCTAACTAGATAAATGACATGAGACGTATAAGTTTCTTATAGATAGATTTACAGCCAAAATTATTTGGCTGATATTCGTAGATACACGTGCCTCTTTATTTTCAATAGTGTGAATGATCTCCAAATGTTAACAGTCAAGCACACGTTTCAATGAGTTCGTGCGAGAGGGCGGTGTCGACTCGCCAACGATTACCGGCGCTTACTTGAAGGTTTGGGCTTGTTGAATTGGAAGTTGGCGCACTTGGGTATGTGTCGCTCAGCCGCCGCTTGGTTGAATCGACGGCTACAGTGCGGGCACTGCACGTAATCTGGATTCTCTGATGGCGGCGGCGGCGGTAGATCGCTAAGTTTTCCTGCAACAGAATTTTACACTAAGAATTTACTCTCTATGGTACTTCCTAGCCTTTTTTCCTTGGATCAATAGTAAGCAAATGGCCTATGATGGGTGGTCACTTGTGTCCATGTGTGACTGTAACATTGCCTATTACGGGCGCATTGCCGACCAACTAGGAAGCGGAGAATTTATATAAACTGACACTCCAGAAGAACAACCGAAAGACACTAAAATGTTGACTTTAGAAGGAACCGGGTGCAGTAAAAACAAGATAAAGGTCTGATAGGGGTCTTTCAGCCATATCATAGATGCACCTTAGGGACACCTTGCACCTCCTCAATATGTTTTAATTCGGACTAACTTTAGTTTTTTCCGATTGTTCATAATTTCTGTTAAATAAGCTTTAGAAAAACTGTAATTGATTGTATTCGTAATGTTATGTAAAATAAAATTGATCCGTGGAAAACTTTAATGTACTCGTCCCTATTTCGAGGATTATTGTGATGTAGTAGAGAATATAAGATAATGAAGGTTTAAAATATTTGTTATATACCACATGCGAAATTTAGAACTTACCTCCAGCATTCAAATGTGCCTGGACCTGCTTGGCGGCGCGGATCGCCTGGATGAATTCCTCGTGTTTCTGCCGCCAATTGCTATTCATAGATTTAGCCACCTTCGTGGAAGAGCTGGTGGGGCCCTTGCGCAACTTGTTGATGAATGGTTCTGCTTCGGTACCCTGGAAATGGGGTAACATTGTGTAAGTCGAATTGACTTCATTGATTATATATTTTTGTTGGGTTGAATCTTACAGCGTTACATTGGTCACTATAGTATTGTATTATAGCAGCATCACTAAATTAAGTATAAAGTATAAAGTAATTATTGCATAGTTCTATATAGAAATCTTCATAATTATTTTTATTCTCTCGTCCGAGTTAGGATCTGATATAGTATCCAAGTATGGTGTTCATTGGTCATTGGTGGCGTGCAAAAGAAAACTACGAGTGATAAATTATAATAACTAAAATTTTATTTGATAGTGCTAGTAATTTCGAAGTAAGGAGATATTTACCTTGCAAGTTTCTAATAAAATTTAATTGAAAATAAATGTGTAGTAAGATCTGTGGATGGAACGTTAGTGATTTTGGCGCTTTATCGCATGTCAAGTCAACTTGACAAACTTATTAGTAATGGTTGTTGGCTGGCTAGTTTGGACGAAAATGGTGGTAACAGTAATGTAGACAGTGTTTTAATTAATCTTTGTGTTCAGTACGTAGCACAACAATTGTGTGATTCCTCAATGGATGAAATTATTGCTTAAAAACATTTCATTGGCAAGCACATTAAAATGATAGATACAAATTATGCGATAGATATAATTTAAAAACCAATCAACTTTTCATAACTTGCCTTGTAATTCTGTGCGTCTGTACCCTGTCCCAGGAGAGCGATTGAAAATTAAAAATATATATGCAAATTAAAAATGAAAATGTTTTATTCATTTCGGTATTTTGTAAATTAACTTATACACAAGGTTTTTTGCTTTTACTACCGTTGCGTTAAAGTGTTTGAAACACTGAGGAGAAGAAAAGGTGAAAAAAACTCCTCAGCACATCTAACATTTTAACATGCGCGGAATCGTTATTATTATCTATTATTATCTGGCATCCCTGTCATTTATTCTATAATTTTCATATTTAATAAATATTTATTATTTGGTATTCTCAGACCCGTACGGTTTTTTTGGGTTCATCAAGAGACAACACCAATAATCTAACCTTTTAAAACAAAACTAATGGCAATTTAAAATACTGACACGTATTAAGTAGAGCTTAATAAATTAAGGGTACCTAAGTATTAAACGGAAAAATACGGGCTTTGGACATGCTTTCTTAGATTTGTAACTTTACTGTTGCATTTGCTAACAGGCAATCAATTTGTAAGCGTTTAATACATATACTCACTGCTAGTCTATGTTTAAGTGCGTCAAAAGGCTTCCTCTTTTTGGCGTGTGCCTTCTTGCAAATCTCCTTATGTTTCGGTAGGCGGTCGGGAGCGAACCGTCTGCCACACACCGTGCACTCGTCACCGGAGGCTGAGGTTCCATTCGCGGACGACACAGTGCGAGGCTTGCTGCTCGGCGCGTGAGTTGGCTATGGAAAACAACAAACAAACATCGGTTCACTTTTCAGTAAGGTGCTTGTTACCCTAATGGATGCGAAGTGATTCAAACCTTATGTTTGTTGTAATCTACATATTATTCAGTGACGAACTGTGACAACTATAATGTGTAACTCTCGACAATTTTGCGTTTTTCTTCATTGGTGTGTACGAAAATACGAAGTCGAGAAGTACTAATAAACAAAACACACTATAGTTCTGTATAAAAAAATTAATAACTTACCACAGGATTCCTTTTTGGCACCTGAAAATAAATTAAGGTGCTGATAGAAAAATAGTATGCGTGACAGGAATAGATTGCGTGTAAATAAAGTTATACAATATACAAAGTGCAATAGATATAAGCGATAATTGTTGACAACGCCAATGTCGGCGACATTGCTGCTACTACAACAGATTGCGGACTTTTAAAAGCAGATTTTAAAAAGTAATTCTTTAAAGAGGAACAAATAATTCAATTACGTTTGTGACAATTTATTATTTATTTTTATTTTATTTATGAAATCCTTAAATTGGGATTACAAGGGCGAACTTAATGCCTAATGACATTATCTCCTACTCGACCCTGGCGGGTGGTGGTGGTGAAAATTGTGTTTTTCACAATATACCGAACTTTAATGATTCAATGATAAAAAACTAGCAGTTAGTAGTGTTTGGTAGTTTATACATTGAATGTTGTAACATGCCCATGGTTCTATTACCCGACTTTGAAAAGGCGGACGTTTGAATTTTTTTATGCTGTTACCTCAGAACTCCAACATTTATAAAACCTTTTTGGTAAACTCCTTTCTTGTTTAAGAGGGTAGATGCACTTCCGGTTTGGTCCCACGCAAATTTGAAGAAAACATACCGCGGTTAAGAGTGAAAAATAGTAGATTAAACAAATAAATTCACCTTCTTTAGCTTGAAGTATTTAAAATATTTTTCACGCGATTTTGACCACCTATGCCTTCACCGGTTTAAGGAAATTTACAATAATTATAACAATTGTACAAAATAATTGTACATTACGATCATTACTGTTAAATACCATCTAGTCCGTCCTAAATAGGTATTAGAATAAAGTCGGCAATCTTTATTGAATTATTATACTTAATTATAAGGTAGATGGCCGAATGTTTCTTAAAAAAAATAAAGAATATAAAGACGGGTATTTCATTTTAGCGGCCTACAGTCAAGTGTATTGATTTTTATGTTTAATTAAATGGATATAGGTCACGGCTGTGTTAGGAGTTTAAACTTACAGAGTTAGTTGCTCGCTGCATGGCCCCACGGGGCTTTTGACTCTCAGGCACCTGATAAATACATTACAATATTTAATGACCTAAACACTTAAAATTTTATAATAATTTATTTTGGCACTAAAATTTCAACCGATAGTCATATTGACGTAATACTTCACACAGATTCAAATTTGGAGTGTCAATCTCATTGATAGTTAAATGTCAATAACGTTAATGCGTCATTTAAAAGAGGTGGATCTAAACTATTAAAAGTAATTGCTTTTATAAATACCTCCCGTATTACGATATTTATTTTACACTAACACACTTATTCTACACTAACACACTTACTGTATTTTCACTGGTGACTCTTCTCGGAGGAACAGCGGCAGCGGCCGGTGGCTTCGGTTTGACAGGACTCTTGGACTGTCTGACTGGGGGGGTCCTAAAATAAATAGGTGCATTTTTAATGATTTCCATATGCAATAAAAAGTCAACACCTGACTGGTTTTAGTAAAACTAAAATATAACTTTAAAACGCGATTACCACATTCCGAGTGCAGGAAACATTTGACAATCTACCGTTAAGTTTATTATTACAATTAAATAATGTTTCCTGAAATCAGGTGTGGGTTCAGGAGAAACAGATTGCGTTTATGCAATGAGGAAATAAACATACTTTTTCTGCTGTCTCTTAGGTTCCACTTTGGGTTCAGCGGATCTCGGAGTAGGTGTTGGAGCGAGGGCTTCGGGGAATGTTTCGTCCTCTAGGAGATAATTGTTATGTGTCCTGTCAACTTCATCTGCGGAAACCAACTCGCCCTTTGTTGGAGGCTGAAAATATTTAAATAGTTTACTTTAACTGTGGTCCAAATCAGACGATATGACTAAGTTTTAGTAAACTTTACTAAGTTTTGACTGCCTTGTGCTTGGCGATGAAGCACTGCCTGGTAGCTACTTTTCTCCTTCTAAAATTAAATCGTGAACTAATTTCGGTTATTGCGTTTGCAGTGTAGAAGAGCCTGTTTCTTTCTCGTCCGGCATTACGTTGGTCGAAGTTCATATCTTCCGCAAGGGCATAGACGGCTGTGGCTACTTACTATGTAAGTATGTAGTATGTTTGCAAACTATAAATATATAATTTTAAGGGTTTAAAATTGTGTGAAGGCCGGAAGGAGTTATTAAATGCATTGAGAAATGTACGTGAACGCATCAAGGAAATTTAATAGTAACCATAAGCAAACTAAATCTAAACAGCTTCTCAATATACTTTGAAATACAAAGATACTCTTAATTAGACTTACGTAAAGTTGTAAATCACTTACATTTTTTATATTCAAATCGAGTTCGTGGTTATGGTTGAGATCGCCGGAGCCGTTGACAATTTCTACTCTGTTATCTAGTTTCTGAGTCTAAAAAGGAATACGTAAAATATTAATTTTAAATCTAGACAATTTAAAATGATTTTACACATTGGATGGATGGTTTGGATAAAAGTAAACAAGGCAATGCAACCATTCGAGACCCGAGAACAAACATTCAATACATACGAGCACTTATGCCTTTTCCGACTGCAAGTGTAACTCGCGCCTAACTCTTATAACTCTTCTTCTCTAAGTCGATACGAACTGATTTACAAGGTTGTCCAATTTATTGTATTTTATTACAGACGAATTATCCTTATATGGTAAGGAATCAAATAATTATAATGAAATTGGATTCTTAGGTTGACAAAAAGCTGTCCTTGTAGCCCGGCACCACAATAGGGCTACGGTATCCCCTGCCTGTCGTAAGAGGCGACTATAAGGGGGCTTCCGGGGTCGTGGGCGGCTAGGGTGGGAGCCTGAACCGTCCTGCCAACGACCCCGGGAAGGACGTCGGTATGTGTGGCCGCATACCGGCGTAACACCAGAAATTCGAGGTCTATCGTCCGCTCATCCTGAGCAGAGCCCGACGGGGCACGCGCTCATAGGACTCCGGTCGTGTTCCGATGGAGATCCCGGAGTCCTATCATAGCGCCGAGGAAGGCCACCAGGGGGGTTTTAGTGCGGTAAAAATCCCACATACCCCGGCGTCGCTCCCACGGCATCGGGTACCTTTTGAAGGTTTCCCCCTCGTCAACAAAAAAAAAGGTTGACAAATAGCGTACGCATTCGAAACAACTGATACTCATTTTTATCAAGCGTTTCATAATTATATCTTGTTTTCGCCATACATCTACACCTTTCTCGTGAATCACTTTATCTCTTAGTAAAAACGAAATTGATAAATGTAGAATCAATTTTTTACTTTAATGATAGAAATTCGAATACTGAAAAAAAAAACTATGCCAAAATGTACCTGTTGCCTCTTCACCGCGTGCGATGTTACAGTAGAATGAGTTTTTGTGATGCTTTTCTTCTCCATCGTGACCTTGGTGTTCGAGCCGCTGGTGACTTTCGTGTATCCATTAGGAAGTGGTTTCCTTGGCGGTGTGCGTTCTGTGTTATGTATTGGCTGGAGGGGATAGCTCTTGTCTATACCAGCTTTCGTGCGTCGCTCCTCAAACATTTGACGAACCTGGAAAATCCATATTATGTTGCGTTCAAATATTGAAGTTTTGAGATTGAAGTAGTTTTAGCGAGGGCTTTAGCAATCCATACCACGTGAATGTCATGGCGCCCTGTAACAACTTAAATAGATCTGGACCAATCGCCAAAATGAGGCATTATTACGATAACAGACAAAGTCGAAGTAAGATATCGTCGTTACATAAGGTCATTAATGTTCCAATTTGCAAAAGTTTCTGTTACATGAATATTTCAATAAAGAATATTTCTATTGTGCTGTTATTTCTTTAATGTGCTTTCTTAGAAGTATCAGGTGCTGAACAATCGGTATTCCATCTAGTTTAGTTGTTCTACTTGTGGGAGTCAGTTGACAAGAATTTCAAATTATTAAATTTCACTAGCCGACAACCGAGCTAGGACAATTAACGTAAGTGTTACAGAGCTCAGACCCTTCCAATGCGAGGAGACTGGTGCAATAGACTCTTTTGATGTTCACCAGGAAGCCCTACGAACAAGGGAGTCTTAGACTCATTAATGGATGGTGTCCCATACTCTCCAGTATTAAATCTTTGTGAGTAAGTATCTCACATATTCACAATAAATAATAATGAAACGGGAATATTTATGCTTTAAACTATAAATACTGTTTCAATGTATCTAGGTGTGATTGTAAGCATTTAAAAAATTTAAATGCATTTTTTTTTTACATTTTTTTATTTTATGTAAAAATGTACAACCTTTATAAATTTGTTGATTTTTTTGTTTGTACACCTTTATTTTTGTACTTTGATAATTTCGGACTTAAGTTAACGGTAGAAATCGCATCTAGCGATAAGATCATCAATTTATAATACGCTTTGTTGTCTATTCCATAGAAGCGGTTTATGATTCCACATTGTTGTTTAGTATTTATTATTTCTTAATAATGTAAATAAATATTTGCAAACCTTTCCGGGTTGATGGGGCACTGCGGTGGATTGTGGGGGTGGGCTGGCGGCAACGGCATTCGCCGGAGAGTGCCTCACCCGGTCCAGTGCCCTGGCCTGCTGAGTTTCGTACAATGTTGCGATCTTCAACTCTCGTTCCTGTAGTTGTTTTTGTTGAAATCTCGCCTGTCAACGTATTCATAAACCTATTTGAAAACATATGTTTGTGAAAAAAAAAAAGAATACACGTAGAAGACAATTCATGCTTTACAAGCGGGCCCGCTGTAGATCACGGATTATTTTCTCTTGTTGTATCTTTATTTACATGCCAGCGGCCCCGCACCGACGTTGTTCGGCTTGAAATTTTTTTTTATATTTACATGACATATACATATGCCTACATATATCCATCCGGAAAAATAAATCTTTGAAATGGTAAAATAATTTTTCAAATAATTAATAATAGCCGTGGTTCCAGAGATTATTTTCCGCATAGACGCTAACTTACAAAATTTGCATTCTCTCTTTATAATATCAGTATAGATTAGTGTATTTAAAAGGATTAGGTTTCTTGTTAATTATGCAATTTATTTAGATGCAACCTACAAAGTATATAAGAAAATTACATGTAACTCATTATTATTTGATTAAAATTGTTCTGAGACATGTTACACTATATGTACCTATTTTTAGTACTGTTTTTCTAAATCATCGACTTCAATGCTATTAATAAAAAACAAGATGTACATATGCGTAATTCGAATTTCAATTTTAATTCAATTTATTGTGACTATATTTTTACTTTTATTTTCTTACACGTTACAACAAAGTTGAGTGCCCTTACTTCCTGCACGGCGGGGCCCGTCAGCCGCGGCGAGCGTGAGAAACTTACTTCTTTTAATGGTTTTTTAAAACGTTATTAATAGATTTCTTATCGTTGCAGCGAGTCTACAACGATACATGTCCTAATATACACGTAATTTATATTAATCAAACATCGTAATTTATTTAAATTAAATAATTATAAATAAACGTTGACCTAAATTAATGTTTAAGATAAGTATATTTTGTCAATACATTTAAATAAAGTCACTTATCACAATTTAATTCCGGAAATTACCTACTTACATACATACTTATATTTCGCAACTTAACTCGGTAAATAAAATGTTACACAATATAATCGCTCATAAAACGTAAGAAGGTCGTATTTATAAATTGATTAAATTATCGATAAACCGCGCCACACTGCTCTCGATACACTGAGACAGCTTTCCTTACAAGGAAGGCATGCGCTGATCAGGATGTAGGCGTGTGTATTTATTAATAAGACGAGCGAATTACCCAATATATATTATATCGATTCTCACAAATATCACGCTCCGTATGAAACCCAACCCGCACTGGATCGGCGTCCTGGAGTGCGCTTAAAATTCTTAAGATTAGAAGTGAAACTCCTCAACGAATAGCAATATTTCAACCGCGTTTAAGATATTCGCAGTGATAACATTAACATTGCAACACCAGTCCATCGATGACATTCTCAGGGTCTGATTATGTGTCTTGGTAACAAAAAATGCAATTCCTAACGGTTATAATAATTCAACCGTGTCTTGAGCTGTTCGCTTTTGGATTCGGTTATCGAATATCAAATATATAAATGCTGAACTTTTGACGAAAGCAACAGTACCCATTAATGATAAGATCTTAAGGGATAACAATAAGATTAGTCGCCAGAAACTACTCAGTAGTGTCTTATGCAGATGTGGCGCTTATAATCAAGTCCGTGGTCTGCTCATCCCGTTAATTAATAACATAAAAAAAAAAAATTGTAAAGCTTTGAAACACCACAATACAACAATAACAATTTTAATCCTAATTTTAATACCTTAATTAATAACGAAATATAATACTAATAAAATAGTGCGATTTGGCGGGACCGAACCTAGCTATCCATGTGGATCGGCACATATTCCCAACATTTTAGTATGTAGCGTATTTAGTGAATACACAATATTATATTTAATATTTTTAAATTAATTCTCACTTTTTTGTTTAACTTTATATATTTTCTATTTGAAGTGAAATTAATAGTGATTTTAAACTTTTTTACTTGGTGGTAAAGTAGATGTCAAATTTTTTTCTTATGAAATGATTAACGGCCGCCCTTCTAAATTCAGAATACTTCTAGACAGAGTGGACAACAGTACGTTTATTCTAGCGACTTTGAGCAATAAAGATGCCCTATTTAAATTAGTAAGGTGAATACCATATTTTAAAACCTAACAATTCAAAGTAGCGCTTTATAAATCGCTCTTCGCTACGTCCATGACTGTGTTTGGTTGAGATCCGAGGGAGGGAGGTCGCACGCCCACTGGCTCGGCGACACGCGACAACCTACCGATCGGCTCACTTCATTGTTCTATTGGCGAGCGCTTCCGGGAGATCGTGTTACAGCAAGGACAACAAATATCGGAGTAAAAAACCTAGTCGTTTTGTTTTGTTTACGTATTGTTTGAAAACAACCAGCTTCCTACCTGTCGGTTGTTATTTTAAATATCCGGGAAGTTTCCTTTTGCTTCTCATTGTGGTCATATCAAGAGTTACTCTAACATGTCTGATTAGTAAATGTAAGGGTAATCGAGGTATATTATTGACAAATGAATGACTATAGCCGGCCGGCTGCCATTACCCTTTAAAAACACCAAGGGCATGTTATATTGGGTGTTAAAGTTTTACTATGATGTTAGTAATCATCTCGGTTTCACACGACTCCACAATTCAGTAATGAAAAAATGAGAAATGAATTTAGAATGTTTTATGGTTTTTTCACAAAAATACTTTCCAATTTTGTGATATTTTTGGTGATTTGTAAAAAATGTAAACCTTGGTTGCGAACATTATTAAGACGACACAAAAAAATTATACAAAACGGCAGAGTCGACCTCACGTGATGATGCCTATATGCGGTAAATATTTTTTTATGATGGCTTCATAGATTTTACCTATTATTCAACTACTCAAACGCGTAAAGCGTTCCACTGGAAGTCACATCGGCGACGATGTTGGAGGAACTATTCTACGATACGTCTAAGGTTGCGCTGATGACAATTTTTCTGTTACCCTCTAGGATAATCTCCTTAAAATACCCGGCCTCTGTGTTATGGACTTTGAGAGATTCCTTACTATCTAATACATGTTCTATACCCGAAGCATACGGTCTTCGGAATTTGTGTGCCTCCAACCACAATTCTGCTTTGAAGTTTCTATTTCAACCTGAAGGATTATGTGACCAGAGTGTCAGATTAGGTAACTATGAATCGTTTCATATCAGTTTGCAGAAGAATCAAGAAATGTAAGTAAGGCCACCTTCATACTTAAGACATTAAAGTTTGATTACCTAAATCATGTATAAGTACTGCAAGCTACTTTACTAGATCCATATAAACAAAAGATAAAGATTTATTTATTTGCTCTTTTTTGCATTCGCCTTATACTAAGGGATACAAAGCGCGAACTTAATGCCTATTGACATTCTCTACCAGCCAACCCGCTGTGACGGAGAGAAATGCGAGGTAGGTGTTGCAAGGGCTAAGATAAAATTTACAAAATCATAATACTCTAAAACTGTTTAAAGTAATACACTTTATTCTTATTTTATTTGATACAAATAAAAAAAATAGTTGGAATCTACAACGCTTATGACCGATAACAATTAATAAATTCTGGAATAGCAATACGATTTCAATTAGAATTTCAGATAGTGTTACTCGGGGTTGATTATACATATAACCGTGCATTGCAACAGAAATTCAACGCCATTTAGACTGCACGTATATTTTGTAAGTAAAATTAATATAAAAAGATGCTTAAATATTTTATTTTACACAAATATTAATACTTTTAGTAATTATACCTGATTACACACATTCAATTCAATAATAACGATGAAAAATGAAACACGAAATGAGAAAGTTTTAAAGCGTCTCGAGGCCACAGTCAAAAATAACTAATGACAATGATAATTATGAACAGTCTCCATGCATGTGTCATGATAAAGACGCCTGCACACTTACAGTCGTGACTAATGACCGAGGTCCGATTAGCAAACTCTGCCGGCGGCGGCGACGGCGATGTTCAACAAGTAATTTGCCTCAATTAACATCGGCAACGCACACCGCACGCCGCACGCCGACGGTCGCTAAGGCCACGCATAATGCAATCACAACCACAGTCAACCACTTGTTGATTTAATAAATATTATGGATTGACACAACGGCCTCATTGGACATTCAAATGTACTGATAACGGTATGGAGTGTTGTACAATAAAATTCACGATTGTTAAAAAGTGTTTCGGTTGAAAAGGGGATACCAGTCAACAAGCGTGTGGCTTTCGTCTTATTCTATAAGGTAACGGCAACGTTGTTACTGTTGCCTACAGGGTGGCGGTGACTCCTTATATTACATTGGGTGGGTAACTGTGACAATATCCCGAGATTATCATGAAGTTACCACGCTGCTTTATTTATTGATTGAGCAAACATTTCTAAAATCTAACTATACAGTTAGATAATTGTCCCTGTACACGGTGCACTCGAAAACGATTTGCAATTTTTGTTTTACCATGACATATGTTGTCTACATTTTGATGGCTTATAGCATAATTCAAACATGTCCAGTTTGATAGATAATTTCGTGCCTGCAGTAATATGTAAAAATCGTTACAGGGAATCTTTCTCTCTTTTGGGGCTGCTAGAGCACTTATTTTTTGTATTTTACGAAGTGTAAAAAAATCATTTGCTATTATGTTATACGAATAAGTTTATTGAAAATGTTTACGAAAGGCTTCTCAAAGATTACCTGTGGAACGTAAAATGGAAAACATTGCAGACTTTCTAACAATGAATATTGCAGGTCAAGCACGCCTGCAGGGAATCTATTGGTCGTGGGAACGAAGCTCTTTGGAATTTTAAAGAGAAAATTTTAGAATAAAAGCAGTTTTGCAGAAATATGCTGTGTATGTCATTATTTGAGACGTAGGTACATTGTTAACGTTCGGTTGGAAACGGATTGAATTGGTGATGTTTAAAAACAATTCAGATTACTATTTATATTATTATGTCTATTGTCATTCAATATCTAAAGCTACGCGTCAGAAAGAAGTAACATATAAAAACTAAGTATGGTCCTTTTGCATATGTTCATAGTAAAATCTGAAAATATTCCTTTGGTAACTTTTTGTTCTTATTTGTAAGGCTTGAAAACAATTACAGCTGATAATTAGGCTGATACAACTTATGCTAAGATAAATTGCATTCTAATCGGCCGGCATTGCGTCGACGATGGATTTGAAGTTATGGATGTCCATAGACGGTAATGATCACTTACCATCAGGTGACATCTCATTTGAAGGATATTTTTTTTATTTTCACGCATACCTATTTAATTAGACGAAGTACCTAGTACTAGTTACGAAAGTCAACTCATTTACGGATTTTCGACGTTCCGCTTGACAAGCATCCATGCCACGGCCAGCAACAAACCAATAGCGGTGAAAACACTTGGTTCCACTTTGTAAGTACTTGTTACAAATTGCAGGTTTTTTTTATTGATATTAAAGTAATCAATTTACACACATCATTCGCCTAATAGAGTGGTTCATGGTGTCATTTGAAATAAGGCATCAGTGTATTGCTATTCTGAAGGACTGCCATCGAACGCCTCATCACTCGTTTGATCAAAATATTCAGTTATTTTACATTACGTTTATATTACGTTTCATATATTTCATTGTTATTAATTAATGATTGTTATTAACAATATTTAATCTTATTATGTCAAAACGCTCTAAGTTTCGACTCAATATGCAATTTCTACGCAATAAAAAAGGCGAGTTGATTGCGGTCTCAGGATCTCGCTCGTCGCATGGATGGTTGTGGGTGTAACTTGACTACTGTGTTACAGTAGCTGCTTCTTGACTAGCAGTAGGTTCTACATTGCCCTTGGAAAAGGGGCAACATCAGTAACACATACACATAAAAGGTGAAACTTGCAAAAGGCCTCGATCAAATAAATTCCCCAACTATTATGTACGTGTATTTTTAGTTATGATAATATTTGGTAAACAAGTAGAAGGTTCATCTTAAAATTAGATGATCATTATTGCACATGACATACGTTATACCAAAGGTTAGAAACGCGTTACAAACCAACAAACTTGGAGCCAAATTGTCTATTTAACTATTATCTGACTTCATAATCAAAATACACGTTTCTAGAATAGGCGAAGCTCATTACGTTATCATGTTTTGGTACATTGTAGTGATAACATCTAGCGACATTATCGAATGTCCAAGTTTTACCGCACTATATTGAAAATAAATCGTAAATAAGTAATAATAGGTTACTTCTAAAGTAAAAGTAAATAAAAAAATAACTAATTACTACTAAATCTTACAAATAGAACATGGTAGATAATGCCTTGAATAAGTTCTGTTTATTTCTACATAGGGTAAATAAAAATAATACCTACGCGTCTACTGCATTATTAGTATCACCAATACGCACGATTGGTCATAAATTAATAATATGAATTTCTCATAATGTCTCATTTCACTCCTTATGCAAAGAGAAATTAAAATGGCGGATATGATTCGAATTATGCATTCGATATGACACTGGTGTCGTGGGAGTAGAATTGGCGTCTCTCGTGGGTATTTAGTAGTTTTGATATTCGCTAAATGTTCTAAAGTTTGTTTTGAAAGGTCATTTGTCGAAACAAACTGGCTGCCGGCAAATAATTGACACGACCCATTAGCTTATAAAGCAACGATCACTTTCTTCAGTCCACGTAACACCTTATACAATGTCAAAATATTACATTCATAATAAATTTATGAAGCTATAGCCAGCTATCAGAAAAGTTTAGTTGCATGGGTTTTAAAATGGGTAATATAAAAAAAAAACTGTTTCATGTTATACTTTAACACTGAATACATAAGTAAACTTGGTATAGAAAGGTTTAGCCAGATTCTCCGAGTTATGTTTTGAAATTCATTGTAGTACCTGTAATTTTTTTATAAGTGTTTGGTACTCAAATGAATTTCAATTGAAATCGGTGATCCTGTCAACTGTTTATTAATAAACGATTTTTTTAACCAACTATTAAGGTGTTATTAATGTACAAATCCGCAGTTTGAGACACTAAATTTGGTAATTAATGTTGACAGCAAAATGTAAATATAACTAAACTTGTAAGTGTTTTATGATGCCAGCTCGTACTCACATGAACTATTCTATTACAGTGAGTACACCTTTCCTTAGTAGTAAATAAGGCGGTGGACGGTCATAAATCTTGGTCAGTGATGATTATTGAGTATATTATAATAACACGCCGGTCAGGGTATTATGACTACATAAGTTCATTTGCAATGTATTGTCGTTAATAGCCATAACTTGTAGTAGTAAGTTTCTCTTGGAACTAAAGCTGGAATTGGCTCAGAAACTACAGGAAACGAAGATAAATTAGACGATCATTTTAATTTAGTTTCAGGATACTGCATAGTGATTCTGAATTGAATAATTCTAATGATTATTTAACAAACGATGAGCCGCTTCCAGAACAATCTTGATACTTTTTTGCCTGACACCCCCAAAGCATATTTCATTTTATTGTAGATGGTTACGCCGTTGCTTGCTACGTTGATCTACTTTACGTTAACTTTACAATTGGTAGATCGAATTCTGGCTCTATACATAGAGCAACCCGCTGCTACTCTGTGCGATCTGCTGTCGTCAGTTGTAAAGCAAGACGAAGCCAGCAGAAAGGATTTTTATATATTTATCCTTATATATATTTTCCAAATCATTATGGCCAATCACTATCCTGAATTCTTGTCGTAAGCCTTCAGTTTGTTAGAACCGACCATAGTCCAACAGTCGGGTAATGTAATGTGTTGTGATAATGACGATGTATGAATGAGATCGAGTATTTGCATCATAATGGTATAATTTCAAGGTGGACGTCTTATCTGAGCGTTCATAATGTCCATACAAGGCACGCGTGGAACGGTGACTCACGCAGTCATCGACCTTAGGATTGCCTGATCTGATAGCTCTAATCGACAATATTACTTGTTTTCATATCTAGGCATCAGACGAGTTATAAATATAACATATTAGACGTTAGATTAAAAAATAACTAATATCTCATAAAGTTGAAACAGAGAACTTTATGATTTTCTCTTTCACTCTCTGTCTCTATATTTATTTGTATTCATGTAATTTTAACGCTGTATATTTTGTAAGGGTTGTATTTTTATTCAAGAACAAATTCTGTATTTCCTACCATTGCAACTTCAAGAACGGCATTGACAATGGTTTAGAGTGAAAATATATCTAAATTTAGAACAAGTACAAATATAAAAATTGAATAAAAACATAATTATACTACTTAATTTATCCCGTTATATTATGGAAAATTCAGAATAAAGCAAATGAGAGAAATTTCTCGATTTTTATATTCCTCGTTCCACTCACGATTTTAGTATATAATCCATAGTTGCTCACAGAATCCAACTCCGTACCTCGAAGGAAACTCCCTTTGTCTCAATTGTTGCATAATCTACAATTGCTTTTTTCGGCGAAAAAAAAAAAACAACTACAATAATACTAAATATCGAGAAAATGGAATATGTTCATGTAATCCAAACAATACCGATACGTATGGTTAGTCACCGCTCCGCGTCGTAGGCAGCCGTGAGTCGCTGCGATCACATAACAGGCATTCTGAAGTTACATCATTTTGCATACGGCCTCCTGTGACTCACCGCCCGCCATCAGAATGCTAACAACTCACAAAAAGCCTTTTGTTTTTGTTTGTGCATAAATCTGTAAGGCAATGCTAATTTTCATGACCAGTAATGAGTTGGTCATCGTATTCGTTTGAAATGAGCTGTTTTTCATGTAAAAATTTTCGAAAAGTGCTTTTTTGTCAATGGATTGCTATTGCTAACAAACCGGTAGATCGTGGTAAGTGGTCATTTGAACCCATGTACGTCTGTAACGAAAAACGTATCAAAGTCACGTTACAGGTTGTGAAGGAACCGGGGGACCCGTTTATTACTAAATCTCCAATTATTTACGATTGATTTTTTCTGGCCCTCCCATATTTCAACCGCAGGTAACACTTTCAAACATTACAGGGATGAGTCTGGAAGGATAATGGTGGCAAGCTAGGCTGGTAAAAACCCGTGCACCCGTGTAACGTCGGAATTATATTTGGTGGTACGGAGCTCAGCTACTTATAACTGGAGGAACCATTCGCCATCATCCGTGTTTAGCAGGGTTAACTACGAGGTGGGCTAGTCGGATTGAACTCAAGGATGAGGAAAAGAAGTCTCTTAAGGGGTAAACTCAATTGAACAACGGTCGTCCGCTTAGAGATCCCGTCGCTTTACTGTCCGGTCGATCCTTTTATAGATCGCTGGGCTCTGGAACGCCCAACGTATTCTCCATCTTACTCGTAAACGGGGGAAGGATTCTTAATCCCTGACTGACAACCTGAAAGACAGATTACAGTTTTCGGTTGCCACGTTCTAAAGCCTGTTAAGAGACGGATTCCGCTTCCTTCTCCGGCAGCGCCTCGCTAATACCGTTTGTATTACTTAAAGTTATTGTTGGAAACCGAACTGGCCTGTGTGCTCATTGTTGGCTATTGACAGAAAATATCCATAGAAATAATTATGCATATATTTAGAATTCTAGACGATTGAAGTGATTCAACCATTTTAAGGAGGTGGAGATATAAAAAAGCCGTTAAAATGAAAACAGAATTTTTGTAAAAATTAAATAAATTAAATTTATAGTATTTATTGCTCATTAAACAATAATTAAGAATTAAGTCTTGTAATTAACGACATGTATTGATTAATATTTTTGTAATAGATACTCGCCCCGGAAAGTAAATTCAACAAATTATTTGGTAAATTTTCATTGCCTCAATTCATTAGCAACAAGGCATCGATCGCTCCTTTCATCCAAAACACCATTAATAGCTATATTCTAAACCTGTATATACGATCGAAATCAATACATTTATCACAATTAATCATTGTAATGGCAACTGTTGATTGTTTATTGTATCAAACTTATTTCTTTATTATTTTGTTTAACTTAAATCAATTGACAAGGAGATTATTTATTGTAACTATAGGCTGCATTGAGTTGCTTAGAATAAGGTAATATGTAACAAACAAGTAAATATAATACTATTGTTACAAAAAAGCTGATGTTTTGGAATATTATTGACTTTGATAATCTTATTTATTTATTTATATCTTATGATCCAAAATTGACAATAGAACAAAGGCAGACTTTATGCTGTACGCATTCTCTGCCAGTCGCTTTCAACCAATCTTGGGTTGAAAAATAAAAATTTTCAGCAAATGTATGTACATGTCTCACTCGGTTGATGCGTTGAAAAATATTTTTTGAAATTGAAATTTATACAAACATAAAGCGATTTCCACTTGAATTTAAATCACATATAACAATTAAAAGTACAAAATTAACAATCCAATGTTTTACGGGAAAATTAAAAGAAACTGTTAATATATTTGAAGTTATCCGTTTGAATTTATTTACCTTGGATTCAGGAAAAGTGAGCCAACCGTTTCTAATCTCCGTAGGGTCAGCGCCTTCCAATGAAACTGACGTCAATGTTCGTTTGCTTTTCCAGTGATTTGTCTCCCACCAGTTCACATTGTCCAGGGAACGGTGGAACTTAGTAGTCTGCATAATGTGTAGAGAACACAATCACCTAGATAATTTAAACGTAAAGTTCGTTTAAAACGGTATCACAATTTGTAGTTACTAATCGATTTCCAGATCTTCAGATAAGTTTCGTTATTTATATTCGCAATCCAACATCTACTTTATGAAGATGTTACAATGATCACTATGGACTTGTTTTTAGTATCAAATCCAATTCCATATTCAAACTATTTTCAATAATTCTTTTGCACTCGCCGTCTTACTTAAGTAACTTATTAAACCCGAATGAAGACTAAGCCACCCCACGGGGTAAATGTTTGTTTTGCCATTGCCTAGCAACGAGCCACGTGGTCATTGTCACTATGTCACGAATCCTTCGTGACCTTCATTGTGTTAGCGCTAACTTGACCCTGTCAGGGATCAAGAGCTTTTATTCCCAAAGCCGTGGGTCAAAGTTCGGTATTTATCTCGCACGCGACAAGTCACGCACATATATACAACTTTAGTACATCGAAATACTTGAAAGCGTAAAATTTTAATTAATTCTTTCAATTTTATTTCTAAGTAGGTATGTACATATATTTTTAAGTGTCGCTTATACGTTTATATTATTTTAAATCAATTAAAATTTACTTTGTGATAATTGTTTGTCTTTTATTGTAATACTATATTTGCAATATTAGATTTTGTTTGTTTTTACCACATCTTATGTAAGTATTTTTGGGATATGTAAACATGAATACGATAGAATTGATACCATATAAAGTTGTAAATATTATTTCAGTAACAGATTTTGTTGTAAAACAACATGTTGATGTTTTATTGACAAAATCGATGTTATTGCCCCTCATCATTAGATGAAAAAAAGATTATAAAAAATCATTATATATGGATAATAATTACGATGGAAAAAAAATACTAATTATTTTATTAATTATTAAATCAAAAGATTTTAAATAAGGCAATTTGATTTCATTTAGCTATATTTGGCTAATTCAAAATTAAATTATTTCGTAGTAAAGCGAACGATATACATCCTCCCTCTGAGACGCTTTGGCTGGTATTAGTGAGCCCGCTTATTAGAGGCAATTTTCTTTGGCTCAGCGCCATTATCAAAAAAATATAGGCAATGTCAATCTTTTTACAAGATACAATTTTTTTTATTTATTACTTATATATTATTATTATTTTAACTATTATTATTTATATATGTTATATATTCCTGTTTAGCAAACAAAAATATATATATTTTATGCTTTTTTACTGTATATCTGTGTTAAAAAATATGTAAATTTATAAAGAAGACTCTCTCAAAGCACTCTGTTTTTAGTTCCGTCTGTAGTTATTAAAATAATAACCACAAATATAAATATTAATAGTGTTTCACACAAAAAAAGACCTATAGGAATACTAGAAGTTTCACTAAACTTTCTTTTAAATATATTAGAGAAATCACTAAAAATAATATTCTTAAAATGTTACTGTGTTGTTATTAGTTTTGTAATTAGTAAATTTTATCGTGAGAACCAACTATTTTTAGTAGTAAAGTAAATGAGAGTTTGTTGACGTCGAACACCATTTCAGCGATAAACTGAGTCGTCCAGTTCGTCCGTTTCAGACTCCCACTTGACTCGTTACCAATGATAACAGGGTATCAATAACATTTGTGTTTGTTTTTTTGTCTATTTTTCCTACTAAATATTCAAATTACTCTCAGCTATATACTACGAGTAAGTCACCTTTTCAAAGCTTCGAAGCTTCATCGTCATTAAGCTTTAAACTCGAGAATGTACTAGTCATCTTTACTTTCTAACTTTCAAAACCACATGTCATCAGGCTTCATTGACTCGCCGACCGGCAAATCACGAAGCATTGTCTGACTGAGCCGGAATTCACATAGATTCACTCTTAACGACATAGATGTAAGGTTGATAATGGATTCTATTTACCTCCCACGCACGGCGCTCAGGCCATAAGCGTACATCACATTCAGCTGACTCATAATTACTTCCTTGTAAGACGAGTAATGCGATAATAACACTTTCGTTTTCGATTATTACTTTGAGTTCAATAAAACAAGCTGTATTAGTTTCAATTAGTGTAAACGTCTTATCTTAGCGTTCTATAGCAAACGAAAACCAAAATAAAGCTGTGAGATGGACCGCAGTAGTAGGGATTCGCCGGTTCTGACTCTTCGAGTCAGAACCGGCAAATCCCACCGTTTGTGGCCATCGAAAACTAAAAAAAAAAATCAAGTTTGGTGTCAAATCGTAGGTTTCCGACTACGCCCGATCGATTACACTTGTCCGTTTTTTTTGCTAACTTACGTAGTTCCGAAGATAACTGACGCATTATATTAGCTCCAGTTCGTTATCTAATCACTCGTCCGGTCATTACTGAACGCACAATGAGTCTTTCGCTTTATTGAGTAATGTAATCTCTTACAATGCGAGGATTTGGTAATGGTAATGAGGGTCTTATGTTACCTTTCCAACAAAAAAATTTTAGTCTTTTCCTAATCCTTATACCGAACACACGTCAAGTCACAATGATTCATTTAACACATCCATTTACTGCAATAGTCGCCGGTCCGAGTGGATGCGGGAAATCTATTTTTGTCACAAACTTCATTAAATATGTACAAGAAATATGTGATACACATTTTAATAAAATAACTTGGTGCTATGATGAAATGCAACCTTTGTATAATTTAAAAAGTGTTAACTACTATCAAGGAATACCAGATGTTAGTATGTTTGATGGAGAAGAACCTCATCTAACTATTATTGATGACTTAATGAGAGAGTCAGATGGACGCATTGTTGATATCTTTACAAAAGGTAGTCATCACAGAAATTTAAGTGTATTTTATATAACACAAAACTTATTTCATCAAGGAAAAGGCCAAAGAGATATATCTTTAAATTCCTCTTATATAATATATTTCAAAAATCCACGAGATAAGACACAAATAAAATATTTAGCACGACAAGTATCACCGGAAAATCCAAAGTTCATAGAAGATTCCTACAAGGATGCAACAAATGAACCACATGGATATTTATTGATAGATTTGAAACAGGACACAAATGATATATGTCGTTTTAAAACTAAAATATTTCCATCTGATGGATACTGTGTAGTTTATATTCCGTTGAAGGGCTTTAAGTATGGTAGAAACCAACAAATTACTGTCATTCATAAATGATGCATCGACGACTAAAGACGCACAAAGAACTACTTACTGCCTTACATGCACTTAAACCGAAATATCAAAGAGCTCTTTTAAAATCGTGTAATGAAAAAGAAATAAACTGTATTTGCGAGTGTATCCATAACGTTCTCCAAGGCAAAATTGAACTGAAAGAGAAAGAAAAAAATAAATTAAGTAAATACAAAAATATACTTCGGAAATTGGTGCGAAAGGGTGCCACAAATTTGATTCGGAAAAATCTGATAATACAAAAAGGTTGTGGTTTTTTACCTATTATATTAGGTTCGGTTCTTAGTGGATTAGTTAGTTCCCTTATCAAAAATGCTGAATGCTAAAAAAATGTTGCTCATTGAACCAGATGTGATAGAAAAACTTAAACAACCAAGTGCAAGTGACACCCCCTTATCTCGACTAGATTCTGATATGAATAGTATTTTAAAAAGCAATATGGATGATCGTGAAAAGTGTATTTTATATTTACAAACACTCCGAAGATATCTTAACATTACCAAAGAAGACCGTCAACCTTTCCATATACCAATTATCTCTGAGAATACAAATACATTTGATGATTTAATAATGAGTTACAAAAACAAAAACTTGGATCATAAAAGTGCAGTCTCAATTGATACATCAGACAAAGAAGAACCTATTAAACAAGATAATATTTCTGAAAAAAGTTTGTATACGACCGCTCAGATTCTTGATCTTATCCCGAAAACATATGCAAAAAAAGCCATCTTGTTAATGAAATTGCTGACTTCCAATGAAAATAAAATTAAGTGGGACACTGATGGTACAGTGATTATAGATGATAAAAAAATTGATGGAAGTAACATTTTAGATCTAGTAAATGATTCATTGAGACCCTTAAAAAAAGTGATCCAGTTGGGTGGGAGTCTTTTGCTAAAGCTTTAAAAGATATTCGAGTTCCTTTAACATATATTGGCAATCCGAAACGATGTGAGTTTATTAGTGACATGCAAACACAATCAGATATTTCTGCACCCAAGGAAGAGTTCGCTACACCAACGAGTGACACAAAATACAAAAGGAAGTTGAAGAATAAACTGGAATGGGAGAAATGGGAACCTTACTAGAAATTCATAACCTGTATTATGATCCATCACACCCTGCAAGTTATAGTAGTATCGACAAATTGGCAAAAGCTATGAAAGGAAAAATGAGCAGAGAAGAGGTAAAGAAATGGTTACAAGCACAAGAAACTTACACTGTACACAAACCAGTACAGAGAAAATTTTCTAGAAATAAATATATATTATCAAATCTCAATGAATTATGGCAAGCTGACTTGAGTGATATGAGGACCTACTCAAGATACAATGATGGTTACAATTATATATTGTGTGTTATTGATGTATTCAGCAAATATGCCTATGTTAGACCTATGAAAAGGAAAAATTCATCAACTGTTAAGGATTGTTTTGAAAGTATATTTCTTGAATCCAAGGTAACCCCAACCCATATACAATCTGACAAAGGCACTGAATTTATATCAAAGGAAGTATAAAAATACATTAAATCTAAAAATATTAATTATTATACGACAAATAATCCAGATATTAAAACAAGTATTGTTGAAAGATTTCAAAGAACACTTAAGATGAAAATGTGGCGTTACTTTACTCACAAAAATACATACAAATATATAGATGTTTTACAAGATTTAGTTTATTCTTATAACCACAGTTTTCACTCAAGTATAAAGATGTGTCCTTGTGATGTTAATTCAAATAATATTATGACAGTATGGAGAAATTTGTATGACAATAAAGATAATGGGCCTTCAGCAAGTATTATATTACCGAAGTTGCATGTTTGGGATTACGTTAGGATTACTAAAAGCAAACATATTTTTCAAAAGGGATACGAATCTAACTGGAGTGATGAAATATTTATAGTATCTTCCATAATTGATAGAAGCCCTTGGCCTGTGTATACCATTAAAGATTTAAAAGGCGAAAACATAGAAGGTACGTTTTATGAAAAAGAATTACAGAAAGTATATTATGACCCCACTCTTTATTACAAAATAGATAAAATAATACGTTCTCGCAATAAAGGTAACAGAAAGGAATTGTTAGTGAAGTGGAAAGGTTATCCTGATAAATTTAATAGTTGGGTTCCATCTTCTTATTTGAAAGAAATATGAACAAAGAAAGTTTTTATTTAACTTTACTTAGTAATAGTTCAATGGAATACTTTCCCGATAACAGAACTACAATTTTCTCAACTAAATTACCTAAACCTATAGTTTTAGAAGGAGAATGGTCAGTTGGAGTGGTCGAATTTCAATATCCCTGCACCATGTTTACTGTACAAGATCGTGAAAATGTTGTTTATATTACAAAATGGATGCAAATGCCCGGTGAAACAAAACCATCACTTACTTATTACAAGACACATATTCCTGCAACTAACTATGACAACATCAATCATATTTTAAAGACCTTAAACAATATCAAGGAAAAAGTCAGATTTCGTTACGACGAAGTTTCAAAGTTTGTGTCAGTTTCAATATTAGATGAGATGATTAAATCGATAACATTGTCACCTAAGTTATGTTTGTAGTTGGGGTTTGAACCCAATATAAATCTCAGAGAAAGGAATATGGGAAAATGTCCTGCTAATCTGCATTTAGGTTTACCTTCGCAACTTTTCGTTTATTCTGATATTGTAGAACCCCAAATCGTAGGAGATGTCATGACCCCTTTGTTGAGAATCATACCATTAGATCCTTCAAAATATATCTATGGAGCAAATAAAATGCATGTTTTCTCTCCACCCCATTATATATCTGTAATGCGCAGGGAATTTGATACAATTGAAATAAATATAAGAACAAGCACTGGTCAAAAGATACCATTCCAATTCGGAACAGTGTGCATAAAACTACAGTTCAAAAAAAATATATAATGTATTTGAAACATAATTATAATATGAAATGTCCATACGAAGATTATTATACGCATCAAGCTGGATCTGGTATTGGTGTAATATACAAGGGGATACCGTATCAAAGAGGTCATGGAATTGGGAGTTTTCTAGGAGGGCTGTTCCGGTCTGTTTTACCATTACTTTCTAGCGGTGCAAGAGCTATCGGTAAAGAAGCCTTAAGTACTGGAGTAGGAGTTTTGTCGGATATGTTTAATGCAAAACCCATAGATGATTCAATTAAAACACGTTTGAAGGAAGCTACTAATAACTTAAAGCGAAAAGTAGATAGTAGAATAGATAGAATCAATATGTCTGGCTCAGGGTATAAAACAAAACGAAAACGTTTATCTTCTTCCATTCCACCGTTGACCACGAAAGTGAATACTCCAACAAAAACAAAAAATAAGTACAAGAATATTAACGATATATTTTCTAATTGATTAGAATGTCTTTTTTACATAATCATTCTTGTGAATGTATAAAATCAGAGTTAGATTTGTTTGCACTACCATCTACACAGACGAGCATAGAAAGTGGTGTATGGATTCATTACAAACCTATTTCATCTCTAGCGGATGATGGACCTTTAGAATTTCAAGTTCCTGGCGCTGGAGATGACTACATTGATTTATCTCATACTTTGATTCATATAAAAGCGAAAATACAGAATCAAGACAACACAAAATTGGCAGCGGCTACAGTCGTGGCTCCGGTTAATAATTGGTTGCACTCAATATTCAGTCAACTTGATGTTTACTTGAATCAGAAACTAGTGTCACCGCCAAATAACACTTACGCGTATCGTGCATATATTGAAAACTTGTTGAACTATGGTCCAGCAGCCAAAAAATCGCATCTTACTTGTGGTCTTTGGTATGGAGATACAGCAGGAAAAATGAATGAGACTGACATAAAAAATGATGGTTTTGTTAAGAGGGAGTTCATGGCAAGAGAGAGTAAAGAAATTGAAATGGTTGGACATCTCCATGGCGATTTATTCAATCAAGAAAAATTTTTAATTAACGGTGTGGACATGTGTGTTAAGTTGGTGCGATCAAGAGAAAATTTTAACCTAATGGCGGGTTCAGTAGATTTAAAATTTAAAGTATGTATTACAGATGCAACGTTGATTGTTCGTAGAGCACGGATCAATCCAAGCGTATTACTTGCACATCAAAAAGTTTTAGCATCTACCACAGCTAAATATCCCATTACGCGAGCTGAAGTTAAAGTTTTAACAATTCCATCAGGTGTTCAAGGAAAAACGCTTGATAATATATTCCTGGGTCAAGTTCCAAAACGGTGTATAATCGGATTTGTTAATAATGCTGCATTCAACGGGAGTCTCAATAAGAACCCGTTCAATTTTGAAAATTACGGTATCAATACTTTTTGTTTATATATCGATGGACATCAAATCCCCTCGAAATCATTACAGCCATCGTTTGATAATAATGTGTTTGCTAGTGCATATCATACATTGTTCTCAGGGACTTGTATACATTTTCTTAATGAAGGAAATGGAATATCTAGAGACGAATATGCCAATGGTTATTGTTTGCTCGCATTTGATTTAACTCCTGATTTATCGGCGAATTCATCGAGCCACTGGAACCTTATAAAACATGGTAGCGTAAGATTAGAGGTGCGTTTTGAGTCAGCTCTCACGCAAACTATTAACTGTATTGTTTATGCGGAATTTGATAATGTAATAGAAATAGATAAGCATCGTAATATATCAGTAGACTATAGTAGCTAAGATGTATTATTTTGATATTCAATAAATAAAACTACCTAAAATATTTCTTTGTTTTCTTTCCTTAGATCTTATTCAACCGTAATGTATTTAAAAATATAGTATCCATAATAAATTCCACATTATTAACAAGTCTAGGGTACTGAAGAGATGTGTTAACAGCTTAAAACATGGATACAATACAAATTAAACACTACTTAAGTAAAATTGATGAAAGCATTGCATGTAATGTCTATGCAGCTAACCGCTTACCAATATACGTTCATACACCTATGTACGCAATAAGTAATTTAGATACAGACAGCAAACCCGGATCACACTGGATAGCCATGCATATAGATGGGAATGGCTTTGGTCAGTATTTCGACTCATATGGTCGACCACCAGAAAAATATCATAGAACTTTCTTGGAAAACAATTCTAGGATGTGGGATTATAACATCAATCGAATTCAACATGACTTTACTACTGTTTGTGGAGAATATTGTATCATGTACCTATATTATAAGTACCATGGTAGATCGATGAATGAATTTCTGAAAATGTTTAAAAACAGTACTATTTGTAATGATATAAGGTTAGTCCGTTTATTCGATTCAATTTTTGTTACGAAATAATAAACCTTACAAACGATTCTTGTAGTTTAACTAACAAAAGATCCTCATTATCTCCTCGCATTGTAAGCGATTACTAAGTAAAGCGAAGACCCATTGTGCGTTCAGTAATGACCAAACGAGGTGATTAGATAACGAACTGGAGCTAATTCAATGCACCAGCTATCTTTGGAACTACGTAAGTTAGCAAAAAACGGATAAGCGCAATCGATCGGGCGTAGTCGGAAACCTACGATTTGACACCAAATCATTGACCAGTTGACCAGTCCAACTGCTGGTTTTGGATTTTTGAGCTAGTGAGTGCCTTAGCTACAATTGTAAGTCCACCATGCTGTGTTTGGGTTGGCAGACTTTATACATTCTTAAGAACATTAAGAAATTTCATTTCACTACAT
Source organism: Megathymus violae (assembly GCA_003671415.1). NCBI lineage: Eukaryota > Metazoa > Arthropoda > Insecta > Lepidoptera > Hesperiidae > Megathymus > Megathymus violae. The sequence continues at coordinate 663,469 of PDGT01000069.1, read as the reverse complement.
TCTTTTACCGATGCGAGTGATAAGTAGACATATATTTCACCACCGTATGATTTCCAAAAATAATGGTACACAAACTTTTAATCACTTAAACAAATATGACATAAATAAGTCTATACATTTTCCATGTAAATTATGACCATATAGTAGATACTTTAGATATGGAGTATTTACTGCAAATTAAGTTTATTGTTTCATACAAAACACTACTTTAATAGTGTTTCAAGTCACCCACGCTCGTCCTTACGGCCCACAATGTTGCTTAGAAATATTGCACTAAATCCTCCACAGGTGATGCCTTGTTAACATAGAATGTAGCGTTACAGATCATTTGTCTTCTTGTATGCAAGTAGGTGTTATTGGTGAAGTTGCTTTAGCAGACTGCAAACAAAGTCTTTGTTTTGTTAAAATTGGTAAATAAGCAGACAATGCATATCGTAACACCAACGGAGTCACAGGTAAATTGCAGCCGAACACATTTTAAACATTTAAAATTTAAAAGTGAAATAAGGATGGTACAGCTGTTGAAGTAAAGAAACATATTAATATGCACGATAATATGCACGAATATCATTCGGATTACGTTGGATGGTAGAGCCCAGCAATCCCCAAGAGGAGAAATCTAGCATCATTGTTTCTTCCGTGGTCCGGCAGTGTAGTATTTAAACAGTAAGTTTGTTTGGATTCAAAGATGGTGCCTTTTACTTGATTTTTAGATTTCTAACTAAAATGGTGAATGATTCACATTGAATTTTGTTTCAATCAAAACCTTTGCGTGATTCGACTAGAGTAAATCCGTGGTGTACCTTGAAGCAAGTCTCGAAAACAAATAATTACGTCATATAAACTCAACAGTTCAGATGCGAACTCAAGCTTTTTCGTTGGGTAGTCAGTTCAACGACCAACTTATTAAGCTAAAATGTACTAAAACTTTACATGAACATGTATGTCGATAGATACACACATATATCGTAGTTAAGTAGGTAGTAAACGATATTAATTCGCTCGTGTGTGCATCTGTCTACACAACCTTACACAAGTAATGACTGTGCACTAGACAAATCGATTACAGGCCACAATCGAACGTCCTAGGCGAAGTGGTCTTAATTTAAACTGATATAGAGCGATGTCATCCGATAAGTAATTGTAGGTAGATAAACTGTGGTTACGGTCATACTGGGACGTATTTACTTGTTTACATTGACAGGTGTAGATGCAGGTGATAATTATAATGTGTTAGAAAATGGTCGAGCGCCCCGACACTCGGCGAGTGTGATACGCTGCATGTGATAAATGATAACTCTGTCTTAATGTTTCTGTTTTTATTTTCATGATCGGTAACGTGTCAAAGTTGTCTTGGTTTGTATGGATGACCATGATAACAGCCGTGAGTCCTTACTATCAGATGGTCCGTCTGCTTCCATCCATCAGTCCTTCGAAGTCCACTGTTGGACATAGGACTCTCTTAACTTGCGCCACTCTGACCGGTCCTGAGTCCTCTGAATCCAGTAGTTATCCGCTGTCTTCTTCAGGTCGTCACTCCATCTGTCCGAGGAGCGTCCTATGCTTCGTTTGCCAAGACGTGGTCGCCATTCGAGGAACTTTCTTCTCCGACGGTTATGGGTTCTTCGAACCATTACCACTTCAGCTGGCTAATTCTGTGAGCTATGTCGGTAACTCCTGTTCGTCTATGGATTTCATCATTTCGGATTCTGTCTCGTAGAGACATACCGAGCATGGCTTTCTCCATAGTATGCTGCGTGCTTCTGAGCTTATGTATAAGGCCTATAGTCTATAGGTCCATCTGCTTAGTGATCGATTATTGACGTAAAAAATGTCTTCAGAATATCGCAAGCGATGGATCACAGTGAAACATGGTGATAGCACAGTGACAATCTAATAATAATAATTTAAACGATTATGTAATTATACACTCCCCCTATGATTTCCTGTTCGCGAGTGGCAGGGATATCAAGAAATAAGATATCTCAAACACCCAAGGTTTGGGAATCCAGCTTGTCAGACAGGGCCACCAATAATCAAACTAAAGTATTGTTTGATTTTCGATTCTCTACATTAAAATGGCATACCTATTTCTTCGATTTCAAATTGTAGTTCTTAACCGGTATTTGGGAAATACAAAGAAAGTTCAAAAAGTTCTAATTTTACTCAGCGATTCTTAACCGCTAAAAATATCCCGGGCTCGTTGAATAATTTCTCTAAAAATTCCTGTGTAAAAACATCTCATCATCAACCCCATCCGATTCAATCTTGTTTCTAGCACAATTGAATAAACGCTCTGTACGAGTATCTCTGCACCATTCGACATTGGCAAAACGCCAACTTTCAACCCGCCGCAGAATTTCCAATAACTTCAGAGTTATGTAATGCTAGTTAAATATTTACAAGTAAAGATCAAATCACTAGACTTTTATTTTGGAAAAGTGGAGTTAAGTGATGAAGTATGCTATCAACCACTATGCAGTATACAACAAAGTTCATCTATTGTAATGAACGCGATAATCTTATAAATAACTGCAGGAGTTTTCACGCAGTTTTACGAAACAGGTTTATGGGTTAAAAATGAAAACTTTATAAAATGATTGTAAAAATTGAGTGACGGCCAATCGTTTCTCCGAAACAATTTGTGTGCAGTTATTATTTGTGAACGTAAGAGTCCATGAAGCGATGTAATGACGGATTACTAGTAATAATTAATTGTACTTACATATACTTGTACTATGAAAAAAGGCAGGTATACGTATAAGTCTGCATATCATATACGTCTGTGGTTATTCACGTGTGGTTATAATGTAAACATAATCTAGATAGGTTTAGAGTTAATACATGTTTTCTCAAACAGCACTCACTCCAGCTTAAGTTCTACGCCTCACGTATACAAATAGTACTTGTATAGTTTTAGGGATCGGTTTAACAAAATATGATTTACTATCCACATACAGAACTACCCACTATATTTTTTTTCCAGAGGTAACAGGTCCATCGCGAAAGTAATCTATAATAGAAGTTGCAAAATAATATGTCAAGCATCATCCAAATCTGTTCAGTAGTTTTATCGCCATAGACGCACAGATGGATAAAAATTTTCGAAAAAATGCGTTTTGGCCTCTATTTATTTGTATTTTCGGATAACGCAACCTATCTGTATTAATAATAATAATAATAAATGTGGATAATAAACCAGCCCTAGAAGCTGAGGTAAGCAAAAGAAATAAAAATAATAATAATTCATTTATTGCCAGAACAAATAAAAAATACCAGAAATGTTAAATGTACATAGTCGGTCCTGTTAGTTTTATTATTAGCGTAGATAACTTTTTACTCGGTCACAGTAGCACTGCCGAGCGAAAGCGAAAAAGTAAGAGTTTGTTTTTGGGTCTCGGTTGATTACAATGTTAATTATTGTTGTCTGTATACTATAATTCTTTTGTTGGTATATAAAGTCTAATATTTCTCTAGAAATAAAATAGTTAGAAAAGCATTTTTTGTTCGTCATACGTTTATTGTATCTCCGCTTATCCCAGATTCTCGTCGTCATTCCACCCTTTACTAGCTCAGGAATGTCATTACGCCTCAGCTCCCCTGTCGTGTCGTTTATTAGAGCATTGACAATAAAAAATATGAGACCAAAATAATAGATTAGATACATACTAGGTTATTTATTACTCACCATTTTCTTTGTTCTTTCTTTCTGTGGAAAAAGAGAATGGAACAGTAAGGACATGAATGACCGGATTAGGAAAGGATAAATATGACAGGCAGAGAAAAATTATCATAGTAATAGAATAATTAGCATCATATTGGTCCATGGACCTCTCAATTAACACGATAAATCTGAATAACATGGACTAAATAATAATAATAGACATTTATACACTAACACACCCGCATGTCCTGCGTAGCGAGTGGCATGGACGTCGAAGCAATGGAAAAAATGACATCACAAAAACCCAAGACCCGAGAACAAGTATTTACTATATAATTGTTTACGCCGACCGGAAACTGACCGGGACCTTCGCTCGGCAGGTAGGTTCACCAGTGAGCCAATGTAAGTTGGTTCCACGTGCCTTATTTCCACAGACTAGGTGAGAGATTCTTACTAGATCAGCTTAATTATTAAATAGAAACAGCCGGCCAAGAAGTAGACAAGCCTTGTGACAGTATGTGGTTGTTGCCAGCTCACGCACTGCAATACCAGAAGCTTTATTAACGCGTTGTTGGCCAAAAATGTACCTTAACAATTCCGCTTATTAACCGGCTTTCCGGCGCAGCAACCGAAAAATGTTAATTAAGATTTCACGTTTGCTTATAGGAGAGCATTAGATCTCTAGGCTTGTTAACATCCCTACCAACATATACGACTTTCGGAATAAAGTCATGAGTCCAGCGGCTTCCAAAAGAAGAGACCTAATGCCATTGTCTCTTACAACTAGAAACCTCAACTCGTTTATTGTTGTCAATAATGACAATATTGTTATTATTCTGACTGATTTCCAGTATCCATCCTTTAGTTGTAAACATCCCTATTCGATAAGAATGATGCGCTTGGCTTCGTCATTTGTTATGGGACTGTATGTAAGAGTTGTCCGCCCGGCGGTCTCTGTCTGATGTGTCTTTGTCAAAAATGAATAAATTTTAAATCAAGCAGTGCCATAGTAAAGAAAATTAATAAATAAGGTGTAGCACAGACCTTCCAAGTCGAAACATAACAGTATTTTCCTATTGTTTGTATAAATTGTATCAGAATATTCTCGCAAAGTTCACGGCCGGCGAACACACAAATTGGATAATTGTAACCATAGTTGAACATGATGCGATGACAGACCAGTTCAATAAATATACTAGTTTGTTGTGTTGCAATCGGTAATTTATTTAATAGAATCGTGTGGGTCGCTAAGGATAGTAAGTAAAGTATTTTCAAAAACAGCGAATTCTCTAATGTTTTTAAAAATGGAGCCTGTTTCCGTGTCGTTTTGAATAGTTTGTAGGTATTAATATAATTCAACAGAAACATTTGGATTTGATAATTTTTTTAATATTTATAATACTCGTAAAACACTCAGGTAGGTAAAGAAGGTATTGACAGTCGACGCTGAAAAGTACAATTTTATATACATTTATTTTACATACTTATTTACAATTGTCAGTGACGTAACACGTACAGAAATAACTTTTTTTATTGGTTCACTAAACTGGATATTCCACCTTATATACAGAAATAAATAAACAGGTTTGTTTCTCTTTAATGATCTGTTCTTCTTGAAGTGAACTCACATTTCAAATTTAGTACTTGAAATATTATTTGTATTTTGCTATATAACAGAATGCCTAAACGAAACCCATCTTGACTACATTCTGCTCTACTCCTGAAGGAGGTAGTTGATATTTCTTTTGTTTGCTTATAAATCTATTTACCCACATCACGGGACTATTAACGTTTCAATACAGAGATAGCTCTTGCTCATATATACAATATAAATTATGTCGATGAGAAACATTACCACTCAATATTAAAACGTACTCATATTTACTCCATATCTCTATGAACTAATATCTCAAGTGCCTGTGTGAGTTCAATTAAATGTTTATAGAAATGATAATGAATTACCATTTCCTTTTCATCTTGATTCTAAATCAAAGATCAAAGTTAATTAATGAGCAATATTGTAGACGGTTACGAATATATTAAGTACCTACCGTTTCATGTTAATATTATTTTAGTTACTTGCTCGACTTACAAATTATATATACATACATTGCACATAGCAACACATGACGAACCTTCAAGTTAACGAAAACTGGACGACTTCGTGTTGTAGTAGCGTCGGTTTAAATAACTGCTTAGCTACCGAAATGGGCATATTAGAAGGCGTTTAAATCAATAGATTAACAGGCAAAGGACAAGTAATTAAAAATTCCACGTAAGACCAACTGGCTATCCTCAATTGCAAGAGCTCTTAGTCAGTATCGCGAGTATTTCGATCACTTTAAGTTATAGACGTCAGACTGAACTTAAGCAATGCACACAGATTGAGAAATATGCCTAATATCGACAACGGCAATACCCCCTATTGGGGGCGACTTGTTTTTTCAAATTCAAGGCCAAGTGATGTAAAAAGATGAGTTTTGAGACACGTCAACTCCTAGCGAAGCTTCACAGAGCGTAGAGACGAATGTTATACACTGTTGTTGTTATTGTAAATAAACAGAACTATTGTAAAACGATCCCAAAAACAATTAACCCAAAATAGCCACTTAATGACACCACATTGAACTCTCCTCACTTACATTTGTGTACAACAATATTTGCATCTGTGTGTGTACGTATTGACTCAAGTGGCCATCGCATCGCATTCCTCAATTAGTCAGTATCGTTACGATTCGTTTAAGCACACGACGCATTAGGAATGCCTCTCGGAACACCATACCAAATCTATATTACAGACACGTACATATCTGTGACGCTTGCAGGTACAAGGAATTTGCTGGGATAGTCCGAAAGGCGAAATTACACCTATACATAAACATGTAAACATATGAACAAATTATTACTTTATAAAATTCACTTATTAATCTAGGATGCTGTGGAAACTACTAGATGCCTATATATTGTTGGGTTACATATATATTGTTGGGTTTCAGTTGAAACACCAGAGCAAGGCAGGCAAATTAACAATTAAACCTGTGGGATAAATCAGCGCTTTTAACATATTATTTTTACTCATCTTTTTCAGGCTCCGCCATGTTGGAGGACATCTCACGGAAGTAATCTAACTTATATTTATTTAAATTATTATTTATTTAGATCTTATGATTAATATTTTTCCATTTTAGGTTAGCTTTGTTAAATTGAATATACCATTTCAGCGAAGGAATATATCGTAAAGAACCCTGCATAGCTTAGAGTTCTTTATAATTTTCTCAAAGGTGTGAAGTCTGCTAACACGAACTTGATTTCATTTCACTTGGTAAGAGCAGACAAAAGTTGTACAGTGACCACAGCAGTGGGACAATTAAGAGTCATTATGATGATACAAAAAATCTCTTGTAACTTACTGTACTGATCTCAGAAACGTTAATTTGACCACCGTCCAACAAATACCTACCATCAAAATGTGAAATGCAAAAGCTAGAATTACCTTGGAATTTAATAATTCACACGGCCTTTTACAATCGTACTGTCAGATTATGTCACATTACGTGTATTTTACAATATTCCCTTACATTTTAGATTTCGTGATCTATCCACACTTAGAAAATTTATTATGTATACAAAATCACACAGTTTATATTACCAAAAAGCACGTATACCAACCTTGCTGCATTTCGGGAAACCTTATTACATTAAGTTGACATGAATAATGCATAACAAGATTTGAGGAGTCATAAACGCTGTTCAATGAAAAATTATTATTTTGAGAATTTGTATTATTACTATTACGTACAGTTTTGTTATTTAATATACTCGGAAATTATTTTCCCGGTTCCATACAAACGCCAGGTAATGGGATATCGTATTGGCTTTGAAGTAAACTGACGAAATGCGAGTATTTATCTACCCATTAAGTCTCCGCATAATGTTTTGTTACATTCATCTAAGTGGATCTACTCGTATGGCAGTTAATATGATTCAACTTCGACTCATTCGAAGTAATGTGTGATTCGAATTCAGACTGAACAGATTGGGAGATTTAATCTCAACCCACTACCTTGCGACGGCTAATTATAAAATGCATTGGATGAAATATGCTATCTAAACTTTTTGTGCAATTTATCGAACAAAACACATATGTTGTAAGTCAATCAGTCGTTGGATAAACTAATAATCGAAAGTCACTTACAGGTCGTTGCTCATTGATTTTCTCCAGAATTTGTCAAAAACGCGTGTCGTTGATCACTTACAGATATTGTTTGAAATATCAGATTGATTACCACCCACACTGCTCGTGACTACAGGCTGTTCGTGTGATTAAAACAAATAAATAATGTCTAGCTTTATTTAGGGCAACCGAGCCTCTCCCAGAACAAAAACTGCTACTCCCACTAATAACAAATTTATTTATTAACCCATTGCAAAATTTAATTTTAAACCAAGGCCAACTGCGGTCATATTGAAATGTAGTGTGTGGCCGGGAATGTTACTTAGTGGGAGATATTAAAGATTGGTTAAAAAAATAATCAAAAGTAAGCTCATTGAAGGTCCGCATTAGCAGTTTCATTTACTGTCGATGAGCACACGAGCGAGTCAGTACGAGTACATGGACGTCTGTAATATCAACGGTATCACTGCTGTATTGGCAGTCATTAGCCAAGTGAGATGTACCTGGAAGGAATTCTATTTCATCAATAACATGACTGATTACTTCAATATCGTTATTATCTTCGTGTAATTGTTGCTCAATAAACAGTATTTCTATTGTATTCATCTAACATAAAAATTAGCAAAATTATTTTCATAAAAGCTCGAAGACTAACATGTGGGCGATGTTGCAATTCTAAATTCGGTATCACCAGCCAGATCTCAGCCACCCACTGCAGAGGACATTACGAGGTGCATGACCATATTCAGTACAGGTAAGACCTTGTATCTGACATTTTAAAATATAAAAATTGTCGTAATAACGTTCACATAATTTACGAGTGTAATAATTTGCGCGTTTTTAATATAAGTAAAGCCTAGCCTTTTAAAATTTATGAAAATGGTCTATCTCATTAATAACCTGTATTAGAAATTCATTTCATCAATATCAACATATTGGTATCCTATTATTAAACCCAACTAAGAATGAAATAATTCAAAGTTAAAAAAGTTAAGAATAAAAGAGAGGTGTAAATGTGTTTATTTCGACTGTTTAAGATTATATTTATCTAATACAATAGTAAAAATTTTTGAATTACACATACTTTGCAAAGTGTAACATTAACGATCTTAAAAATGTACAAAGGTACGGTTTATTTCATAAGAAATTTCTATCTAACCTAATCTAGCCTTTTATCCGAACAAAAGTTAAAGACTTAAAATCTAAATTGCCCGATTCAAATTAATAATACTATCGTTTTTTGTATTTGAATAGCTGATAAATGAGCCGCTGGGCAACCAGACGGTTGGTGATTTCTGCTGCCCATGGATGTTCATATAATTAAAAGAAATACCGCCGCCTTGTCGGCTAAGATGCAAGCAGAGGATCCGTTTATTACTGGTGCTTCGACCAAAACACGTACAACATTGCACGGTTGACTTTTGAAGATGGACCTGAGTACAGTCATTCATCTTATTTATTATTGAATTCATCATCATTATTATTGAATTCAGTGACCGGTCGCTTATAGCGTATCGCTCGGATGTTCAGCAGGATACGCCACGAGCATCGCAAGTTAGCTTAGGCTCAAACGAGGATGAACCTGTTACATAATTTTTGTGTATGCAATACGTAATACATTAATAAATAATATGTGGAGTTGAAGGCAAATATTATTTATAAAAAATATAACTAACGTTTTTTTACTTCTAAATTAAAGGTTTAAACTCCTTGGTTAGACGTACTCGTGCTAGTTCAACTCTGACTAACTTTAAATGACACTATGCTGATTATATTATTGTAAGTAGCTATGAACGACAGTTTTTTTTTACATAAAATAAGTTAATGCTTGACAACAATCCCACCTGATGGTAAGTGGTGATGAAGTCTAACATAGTGAACGCACTAACTTGTAATAGCTTATTCACTCTCCTCTTGAAGACTCCCACGTCGTATGTAACCGGGAACACCGACGCGGGCAGGTTATTTCAGTCCTTTGCAGTGCACATAATAAATGAGCACGCAAATCGCGTCATCCGTACAGGTGATAGGTTCACTACGAAAGGGTGGATACTTGCCGTACGTTGAGTTGTTCGATGGAGGAACGGTAATGGGGGAATTAATTCGAACAGTTCTTGCGTACACTTTCCAAAATATGCCTTATAGAAGACCGAGAAGCTGGCTACCTGTGCTGAAGGCTTTGCAGATTGGTTTCAACCAGATCTGGGTCACCAATAATCCTCTTAGCACGCCTCTCCATCGAGTCCAACACAGATAGATGATTTTTGGAAGCACCAGCCCAAATGTGACAACAGTACTCCACACATGGTTGAACCTGAGCTTCATATAGGGTTAAAAGCTGATTCGGTATGAAGTACCGCCTAACCTTTGCAAGGACCCCCAGTTTCCTTGCAGCCGCTTTAGCCTGAGACTCGATGAACCGACCAAAGTTGAGATTTGACAAAACTTTAACTTCCAACAATTGAAGACGGTCAGTGCATTCCAAGGATACATTCTGAAAAGTAGGAGCCAAGGTGAACGGGCTCCATTTGGCGCTGAATAGACAAGTCTTCGTCGTGTGTGTGTGTGTGTTGAATCTCGCAAGATTAACATCGCCCCATTCGAACACTGCCCGAAATGTTAGACTCATACGTTCCACCGTGGCCTGTCTTTCGAACTGTATTTCGTCTCTACTAGCCCGTATTTAGTTCTCCGTACTATAACACAAACAACATTGCGTGTGTACTATCCAACTGTTTTGCTAAATAAAGACAAATATTTTAGCTACTTTGATGGCGGTGTCCACCGTCGCTGTCAGGTGTATACGTATCCGACTAGAAGTAATGACGCATGCGATGATTAATGTTCCTTTATGTGATTGAAATATTTTTCCATTTCGAATTGTAAGTAACTTGAATGACGATGGTAGCTGTAAATGGCGCCAATAAATTAGTAAATGTGATTACGTCACGGCTAGTCAAAGGCTAACGCTCTTTTGTGTGTTTGCTACATGAATTTTTATAGTAAAAAAATATTTTAATACTAAATATACAATATTTTTTGCCTATTCAGTATTTATTTATTACTACTACACATTAATATAGCACAGATGATGTGGTAGTTGTATCAACTTCAAAATTCATAATATTCACTCAAACTGAATATCACGTTGAACATAATATTTATTACCTTAGCAAAAAATTATATTAGTAAATATAGTAGGGATGTGAATGATCACTATCAGGGATGTTATAGAGTTCCGTAACCGTAACTGAAACTATCGGATATCCGAAATAAAAACATATGTGAAATTGTAACTGAACGTGATAAAAAACCTTTGATTAATTTCGGATAGGTTAGACTCTGCCAACCCAAATGAAATACTTTATGATAGGTTTTCGTTGGCCAGCGGTTTTTTTATTTTATTTTTAGGGCTATTGTTTTTTTACTTTACCTACGTAGGAGGTTTATCCGCGCTGATCACTTACGGTGTGTACCATCTAAACTTTGACGTCACATTACATCAATTCTATCGGACACTGCAACCATCAGAGAACCTTATTGCAATATCAATAAAATAATTTTAAAACAATGTGTTGCACAGATAAAACGCTAACACTGCATTAAGGTCATAAGGATAACAGTGCTGCATCGTGTGTTAATAAAATTGATTTTATAGCAATAAACCTACTACCCTACTTAAAATTAATTACAGAGCTTGCACGGCTCGCGTGACGCGGCGAAGATAGGTCACAATGCGACGTATTTATGTGTGGGTTGTACCCTATCAATATTGAATATTGAAATGTTGTAAGATTCTTTATCTTTACATAGTAGTGCGAACACCCGAAAATTCATTCCCGAGGACTGCGTCACTAATCCAAAGGTTAGTTTTATGTTTGGTATTAATATTTCCGGGAATAAATGTAGCCTAGAATATTACCCGGAAAGTCAAAGTCTACCTCCATGTGAATAGTTTTTTATAAATATTTTGATATCCAGTATCAGCTAATTAGTTGATACTATCTATGTATAGCTCTACAACATTTTTCAACGAAAATGCCATGAAAATCGTTTTGAAGATTATTACCCCGATTAACTGAAATACTGGCAATGCCTTTAAAAGTGTTTATTTAGGTATTGTATCATATAAATAGTTATATGTACTTGAGAAAACGCAGTTTTTCAGTTCTTTTGAAACCACAGACAGTTACTGCAATTAAGTATATTGATAGTTTGATAGACAGGTAGATATGATTGATTGATGTTTTGAAGCGCTGGATTGTCACTTGTATCAATCGTAAGTGATGTACAAATTGAAGAATTGGGGCACAGTAGGTAATTGAACGGGAGACCGTTATCAACGAAGTTTCCTGAAAAAATGCCGTCAGTACTGTTACCGTTAGATGGCAGTTTTAAGCCATGTCGGAGGTGTTCGAGCGGCATATTTGGATTGGCTTTAAAACCCCTTTACCGATACTCTCCATACCTTCTCAATTAGGAGACACATACATTGAGTGAGCTGCTAATGAGTTGAAACCATTGCTTTAACATGTAATTCACCTTCGAAACCTGTAATCTATAATTGATACGTATATAAATAAGCAAGGGCAAAAACGTTTACTACCTTTTCCCCTCTGTTTGTCAACGGATACTTTTTTGCTTGACAGCTATGATGACCTATGGATAACATTATTTAACCTAGCAAACTGCCCTCGCTTTGCTTCGGAAAAACTGCGCGTTACGTTCAGAAATATTACTACATTATTTTTAATTAATTTATAACTTTTTAATGATGGACGGTTTGCAATGAAACAAATTTTATGTATTAACTGATGCTTAGTACTGCAAAACAGAACAGAACAAAATCGGTTAAGCCGTTTCTGAGATTACCGTGAACAAACGCACAGATAAACAGACAAAAATTTTAACAACCATTGTCTTGGATTCTATTGCGTTAGTAAAGGCCCCTAATAATATTTTTTCTCATACAGAAAAGTTCACGTACAGGAAGCGATCAGTTAGAATTTTATTACATTATATAGATTATAATAAATAGCATATAAATAAAGTTGGTTGTCATTTTGTTTCTGCATTCGGTTCTTTTGAAATAAGCAATAAATTTTGATGAAGTTTCTATCATAACATAGTAAGAGTTCTTTTGGCAAGTTCATAATGTTCATAATTTCATCAATGGAAATATTTGTAGGTTATCAATACAAATACTGTCAGTAACAGTCAATAACATTGGCATGGTTGTTATCAGTTGTCTTTAGGGCTTGGTTGTTGTGGCGGGATTCTATAGAGCATGAATTATTGAGTTAGGAAGGACGGGTTACAAATGTTGGCATATAGAAATATAGTACATGAACATACGTATTATATTTAATATTTTAACTAAATTTAATATTTTTTTTAACTAAATATTTGATTTTGAAATAATTTAATAACCATAATTTAATGTCCAGACGAGGCGGCATATCGACTGGTATATAATTAATTGATGTTACACGAAAATCAACAAACGTAATAAGTTGTATTACTTTCGTTGATTTTCTTTGCTGCGTTTACTATTCACGTTTTTCCCTGAACTCTGTCAGAGCTTTGGAAAAAAATGGAAACGAGAAACTCTACACGTCCCAACTCTGTTAACTCGTACAGACGTCTCAAATGATGAATAGTGTGTAAGTTCATTACTCTGTGGTATGTGTACTTCGTATTCCACATTCAAAACATATTATTACCACAATAATAGCGCCGCGGTTATCGTTACTTACATTAATACCATTTATTCATTGTGCGACAATCGTCGTAAACAAAATGTTACATGTCACGTGACCTGGATACCGTGGTCTCTATCGGTGTTATCGAGCGACCCAGCTGGGCCGCTTCTGGTGCCTATGACACAACCAAGCCTTCGTCGTTGTAATTACTAAAATTGTCAGTCTTTTTCATTCAATTAGTTGTTCTTTTAATAAAATTCCACCTTGTTCAATAAATTTTTTATTTTAAGTGCGTTAAATGTCTTTAACCACACATATGCACGCACGCACGTACATACAAGATTACATAGAACTAGTTACATGGGTTGCAAGTCTACAATAGTCCCATATTGATTAAATATTTTTTTATATTATGATTATGAGAAATATTTACAAGTTTCATGTTTTTTTTCTATTATGTTCAGATTGGCACGAAAGTTTAAAATTTATTGAAAGAAAGAATTAAAATTTAACAGTATCAGACGGAATGCCTACCTATTAGCTACTTGTGCCTTCTCGTTAATCAAAAACAAAATATAAAATTTTATTACAAAACTAGAAATGAATATAAAAATGATTTTCAAAAATTTTGGTTCCTATAACAACTCAATAGCAAGACCAAGTGTTCCCACAGTAGAATTTGCTGCTATATGTATATATACTCGTAAAAGAAAGTCGTGTTAGTTACACCATTTATAACTGGAGAACGGCTGGACCGATTTTTATGATTATTGTGTTTTTGAATGTGAAATTTAATTTAATTTAATTTATAATTTTAACAATTATAATTTTATATATATAATATGCATAATATAACTTTAAAAGTTAAATTACGTTAATTTTTCATTCCAAAAAAAGATAAAATGCGATTTTCTGAGCATAGCACAAAGAAAAATTATAAAAAAATAAATCCAGTATTCACCGTCAGTTAAAACATTGCGGCTGTTCAGTTTTAATGAGATTTCCGCTGTGAAGAGCTTTCAAAGAACATTTTTCTGCATTTTTAAGTGCAATTGAACCACCCTTAATTTAAAAATAAATGTAAACCTATACCTAATAGGTTTACATATATATCAGGTATATAAATAACGTGTTATAATTTTAACATTGTCTTATGCGTTTGAACTGTAAAATGTATAATGGCGGGATTGCCTAGTTTTGAGGATCCATGTGTGCTGTAGCAAAATATCATGACGTCATCTCATACCAAACTATAATGATAAGCGCGATTTATTTTCGACACTGTTCCGTTCACTGGCTGTACTCATAATAATTTAAGTAACGTTTAAAACGACGGAGGTCAAGGTTCGTTCCTCCAGCCGTAAAAGAATAAAACTTTATCAAATCAGATCTTCCTTCTCTGTCCTACAGACGCTGTAATAATAGAAGAGAGAGAGACCGCGTGTAATTGTAAGTTCAGTTAGATCGGAAAACGCGGACAGTTGATAAATTTAAAAATACGACCGTTTCATTACAAACTAGTGCGGAGTATGGCGATTCCAATTCAAACGGTGCTGGCGTTGCAAGTTACACAAAGGTCTAACGAATTAAGGTTTAATTTTGAATGTAAAATTTTACGGATGTTTGTTTACATTGCGAAGAGGGACTCACTGAAGCGCAGAAGCCGAATTGAACAAGTTTTAGCTTCAGCGAGCGACCAAGTTCGTTAGAAAATGATTATGCCTGAGTGATGCTTGAGGACGCGTACTACATAATATTGTACCTAATAAAAGTAAAAATAATGTACAAATGTTAATAAAGTTGGTGAACAAGAAATAAAAGTACTCGTTTTATGTGCGTAATATTCATAACATGCCAAGATAAGCCATATCTTATCTATCGTTAGAACGTTGACATCAATGATAATAGTATTGATATTGTTTGAAAGGTAAATAAATATTTTCAGTCCTGTAAAGTTACTCATCACTGCAATTTTACTAAATATGAATTGACATGGGAAAGAGAGTGATAATTAATGAAGTGAAGGTTGCAAATGAAAGATATTAAATACTAAGTAGAGATGTTGTTACTACCAAGTTAAGGAATTCATAATTTCTCAAAACTCAAATTAAAAAAAAAATGGAATTCCTTTGTAAATATATTTTTATATTTTGAAGAAATCTATAAAGTTAGTTTTAGGCTCGCATAATTTAATATTCCATTATGAATCCATTAACTTAAACAACAACTATACTGTTAGAACTACAACAATTTTCTAATAAAACAGCCGCGCCTCTAAATACGCCCCAACAGTCCAGCCCACAGGTGTGAATATACAATTACTGTGAAATGTATCGTAAAGAATCATACGAGTGTACTAGGTACATACTTACTTTTAGCTTTAATTTTTGGGTGATATTTATTAAATTTTTATATAACATTTACAAGTTTTTATGGTGTATCTTTTAATCAAAATGAATCTTTGATTGAAACGTTTATTTAGTATAACACAATACACAATAACTACTAACTAAAAAAAATATAAACAACACCGTTCAGACATGTTGTGCCATGTTCTTGGACTTAAATAATCTTATGAATGTTATGCATAAATTCTTTTAAATATTTCGACACCTCATCGTTATAAATATGTATATGCTACAGTAACTTTGTCCTATATTTTCATCGATATTGGTTTTGTATTCATGAATTTAATCACATTAAATCAATTAATACCACAATTCAATTTGTCAAAAGTCCAATAAGCAGTGTTCTAATTTGGAAACATTGTTACTCATTGAGGAAAATTAACTTTTGCCCACTTACGAGCCAAACAGATTACTTTTGCGCCAGGGAGGTACAAGTGTAGAGTGCGCACTTTTGTGAAATATTTTAAGTTGACGACTGTCATCGCTGCATATACATTTCTCTTTCTTTTTCCCTCGTTATTATTATATTATTTCTTAAAATTTATATACGTTTAAAAATTAATTAAGTATAAGTTTATTAAGTGAAAGAGAACATGACGAGGAAAGTCCCACCTCAGAGAGTTCTATATTATTTTTGAATGTGTGTGCCAGTTTGTTATCGGCTATTAAGGATTTTATTCCTCTCATTGTGATAGACGAATTAACACGAGAGTGCTGTGAAACAATCAGTATCATGAAATTGGCTATAACTTATTTATAATTATATTGTTACATCCTTACTTTGTACAAGGAAAACAGGCATTCTATTTATTATTATAAATAATACTACATTGAGTATTACGTACGTTACATTCCGATCAAGACGAAGTTGACGATTCGTATACGTTTGTATCCTTAGGTTCATGATAACGTAGGATATTTAAGTAAGAAAAATGTAAAGTAAATTTTATATACCGTGAGTTATTAAAGTAAGTTCACTTTCTGTGTATATTTAAAACTATTTTAGTATTACGGTAATTATTATCTAATTATTTGCTACTTCTAATACGTCATTGAATAAAAAAAATATGAGTCATAGATATTTTCACCTGTCTACCATAGCGAACACCTTACCTGCATCTGCAGAAGCCGGGATCCTCCAGTCTTCTCCATTATTGTAACTTAAAAATAACAAATAAGAATAATATACCAGCACTGAACAGTTAAATATATGAAGGTTATGTTTATCTAACGTCCCAATTTATAAATAAACACTACAAGATCGGTAATGAACGGTAAATAATACGCGCGATTTGTCCAAAAAACACTTAGCTACAAACTTTGACACATTTATTGTATGACCAGACTGACATTAATATTTTTTACGCCATTTCATAGCTAAACCTTAACATAAGGAGGTTCGATGAATGATCCGAAACATAAAAGTTTTATTTTTTATGCAAAGTAAGCGGCCGCGAACGAATGAAGTTCTAGCGATTAAACAAGTCTGCGGTTGCCGAGCGACTCAGCCAGGGCAGGACTCGGCCGCTTAGTCGGTTGCTTGTAACGGCGGTGTGGGTGTGTAAGCTTCGAGTTCGTATATTGTAAAGTTACCGCTAGATGGCGCATGGCGGTTGTTAACTTGCATATGTGTGTTGTTCGAGGAAAATAATAGCTTGCATTACTGAAAGCTGAGTAACCCACTCAACCTAAGTGTCATTCTATATTAATTACGCACTTATTTCGAATCTGTCCATACTTTAATGTATATACAGGGTTTTCAAAGTTAAATATCGCACATTCTTCAAAAAAACATAAAATATTGAATTACTCGAAAATTGCTAATATTTGGATAGGGGTCATACGAGGTAATTTAGTTGCAAATGACCTCCCCTTCATCACCCTAACGGATTGTCAACATATTTGCCGTCAGCCCGTATAACGATGGAATTTGTATATTCATTTACATCGAAGATACATTATATTCGTCATTTCAAATATCGAATCATGTAGTATCGATGAACATATTATCAGACAGTGATAGTATATCATACGATGATTTTATCACTGTACACGAGTGCGTCATCAAAATTACCCCGGGATACATTTCTTGTTCTCAGTATCATTGCCACTTGTGTTACAATAGGAAGGCAAGATAAAGAAGCAACATTTAATTATAAGACAACGACTTAAGTAGTGTGTCTTAACCTTAATCAAAATTTCATAATTTGTTCCTCTTGATTTATTGTCAACTTCTTGGGCAAGTGGCATGCTAAAATTAAATATATATCAAATAGCTCTTTCCGCGTCATAAGAGGATCGATTTGTTTATTGTCTGTGTGTGTGTTGTTTTAATATTGACATATAAGTTCTATTTGGTTTATTCCAAGTTACAGCCAAGATAAGTCGTAGACCTCAGTGAAATCCAGGTGTTTTAAAGCACTGCAGAAAATCGCGATTCAAGGATGACTTCCGCTACAATAATGCCATAGTAATCCAACAGTTTCCATGGAGCTCCATATAAGTATATGTCAATCAATACTTCCAATACTTATACATCAATTATTTATATATTTTTATTTTTTATTGTACGTGGACGGATTTAATTTCTTGTGAACTATATCATTCTACCCTTGGTGCTGTTGAGAATGTGCGATAGACTTAATATATTATGCCAATATACACAATATTATTGCTATATAATTACAATTGTAACTGTTTGTAAAAAACAGCGCTGCTGCAAAGGACTGGAATAGCTTGCCTACGTCAATGTAGAAACTATGAGGATATTATGATGTAGGAATCTTCAAAAGGAGAGTGAATTATACGCGATAGTGCGTTCGACATTTTAGACTTCATGACTACTTAACATCAGGTGGGATTGTTGTGGAGCATTAATTTATATTAGGTAAAATAGACAACTCATGTTAAGATCGACTTTTAAACCACTCGGCTAACACTGCTTGATATGAGACGCGGTAACCACTTATTATAGGTAGTCTGCTCATTTATTCGTTATAAGCGTAGATGTCTACTATACGCCCTAAAAATAATAAAGACTAAATAAAACTACAACGTTGCCATTGGGCGTTTATTTTACAAAAGTTACATACAAACATTCATAATGTAATGTGAACGTTTCTATTATTCAATACACGTACAATCACGTAAACCTACCTACGCACATTTACGCTTTAGATATTTGACATCTAACGCACTGCGATTGCTATCGCAACATCTCAACCGCTTCTTTGAGGACATGGGTCTTCCTTTACGGTGAAAGAGGCCTGGAGTGTAAAGTAGTCGCCGCGCGGCCTCGATGCGATTCGATGAAGGCCACGAATCTTATTGTCACGAATTGGTGAAAACCGTAGTCGCACTAAACCCCGCAAGGAACTCTTTGACGGGAATCCTAACGTTGTTTCTATCATATTTAATAGCCGCTGAGCAACAGAATAACATATCACCTTTAAATAATTCGCATGTAGTATTCGCCTCTTGTGATGGCAACTCTTATCACCAATGGTTGTAAAATCACTCACTTTAGCGCCTAATCGCAGTGCGTGCATTACATTTAATTCTATCATTTTCACTATGCAACTACAACTTTTATTGTAATCACTGGTATTAAAACTTGTGTATATTTTCGTGATGCATTCGGACTACAAGGACCGTTGAAGATTAACGTTTCGATATAACTTAATGTATTTAACCACCAGTGATTATTTATGTTAGGTATACAAATTGTCCGCACTGCCGTCAATATCTAAATATTTTAGAAGATTTACGATAATGTCGAAGTATAAATTGAGTCCAAGGTATTTACCCAAAATGTAATAAATTACTGACAGCAGACATATGTGGCAATTTTTACCTACCAAAACCATCCTAACCTATAATATAATACTTGTTTGTATGTTATGAATGACAAAGTTTTTTATAATATTGCATCTTTTATTACTTTGCATTTTCAAAGTTATGTCATCACTACGTATAATAAAAGAATTCCCTGTATGTCTCGAATCAATTAAAAAATATATTGTATGATTTTTCATATGGAAACGTTAGGACGTTGTGATATTACGACATCACAACTTTATTAATGAATTATCTTCAGTATACACACAGTCTTGTTATAATTATGTAAAAATACTATCTATTTGTAGTAAAAGCAGTGTGGACAAAATGTATTCACACGTTTTAGAAAAAAAATCCGGACAAATTGAACGTGCCTAATGAAACATCACATTAAAATTTGAATACAAAACACACAAAACGAATACATTGTTAACTTCCATAGTAAAATAGATAAGTTTGCAAGCATTCCTTACAAAAATATGATTCTTTCGACATCTCTCGACGATTCCAGCGTCATTCCACGTTATTGCAGTCTAATTTTAATATATGTATAAACAATCTTATAAGTACGAATTCATATAAAAATGAAAATACTGCCGTTCTGCAACGTGACAACATGCAAAGGGTAACGCAAGAAGTTAATCAGTAACACGAATGACAAACTTGTAATTTGTAACACTGTTACTTTTAAACAATATATTTATTCATATGAGCGTTTTGACTGAAGTAACGCTGAACAATTTTGAAGTATTAAAAGGTTTACAACTTTTAATTTTCAAAAATAGCACAAATTTTTCATTGAAATTAATTCACTTAAGGTAATTTCGCGCATAATTCAATTTACGTCGTAGGGGAGATCCGGGATGGTTCGTTATAAAGTAAACTAACTATAAATAAATAATAGGTGAAGGAGTATAAAAATACCTTATGAAATCTACCGGATGGTGTTTGAAACAATTAACGGAAAGTCCCTAAAGTTCCACTACACTTGTATTTTTGGAACTCGCTCTCTATTTAAGATTCTATTCCGGAATCTCATTTAGAATCTTCACTTGATAGTGTGCTAATTAAGTTCCTACAAAAAAATATAATTATTAGTTAAAACTGAATTCTGAGACTGATTGTTACCATAGCGTTACGAAGTATTTTTATTTATTTTTATTCGTATTACAAATATAAGAACATAATTATGCTTCAGTCGTCATGATTCTAATTTTTATATTCTAGCAATAAATAATTTTATTAGACATTAAAAACTTCATAGGTCAATGTAGCTCAAGTATAAAACCAACCAACCCTGGTTATTGGGTAGGTTTACTCAAAATTTGCGTTGTACAAAATCAAGTTATTAAGCTATACCTTGATTAAATGTAAACATTTTATATTTCTTTTCCAACGCCAAGTAAAACCGTCGAAGGTATTGTCTACTACTTTAGTAGTTAGTTACTACTTTAGTTTTGTGTAAAAACAAAAGAAAATATGCATATTTTTGTCCAAGCAGAAATGAAGACAACCAGCCCCGATCTCCGCTATTGCGACATAGTCTTAACTGATTCGCATTACATCATAAAAAGTTAGCTAACAGTAAGCATAATACATTTTACTTTTGGAATAAAAATCACTGCTGGTTCCGTGATGAGACCATTGAAATAGCAAGAAATATGTTTAAAATAACATCTTATTACGATAGATCGTTCTGCAAATTGCTCTCCAAGAACATTCGTCCAGAGATTTTATAAATTACATATGAGAATAAATTATATATTACATAGTGTTTTAAAAGATTTCAATACAAAGAAATAAAAATCATTGCACGCATAAATCGTAATAATTAAGATAATATTTAATATTATTGATAACAACGAATACACAAATACATTAAATAATTCAATAATATTTTTTCTATAAACACATATAATAGGAATCTAGTCCAAACAAGACTTAATATATAATTATATAAGATACATTAAAATTGCACTTTTTTCATTTGACTATAATATTTATCATTAAAACATTGAATTTAATTCAAATAATGAACGACACAATAAGGATGAACACCACTTTTACAAAATACACTACATCCTGTGTTAACGCGCATTCTACTTAATTCCTTA
The DNA here is from genome assembly GCA_003671415.1 of Megathymus violae. Classification (NCBI taxonomy): domain Eukaryota; kingdom Metazoa; phylum Arthropoda; class Insecta; order Lepidoptera; family Hesperiidae; genus Megathymus; species Megathymus violae. The sequence continues at coordinate 641,570 of PDGT01000069.1, read as the reverse complement.
TCAACTCTCTAATTTTTCTGTTATACTCATAATTACACAATTGCTACAACATCTATGGTTATGTTGCAAGATTTTAGATCTTAGAAAGTTTCACAGGGACACACTCATCGATAATGTGCAGCCTACATTTTTATATCCTAAGTTCAATCGGAAATATCAACTATATTTTTACACGTTTTATTTAGTTTCATCTCTACGTTAGTTAGAGTGTTTGAATTGATTTTTCACCCGTTTCCAGACGTACAAATTATGAAAATTTTTACACACATTAATAATTGATAATCTCGTATTCTCACTAACGTGATCGCAATAGACTGAAGCTACAGTAACTGAAGACTTTGCGAGTCTGTTAATTGTATTACAATTAAGCCAGAATGAAGTATGATCGGAAGGTCAAATGTTTTCTGAAAGTGAACTTAGGCTCGGACATAAAATCAGGACCAGAAAGGTTTTGGTAATCGTTATTTAGTTACCAACATCAAAACTGGTAGGATGTCTTTACATCGAAATATATTCAAAGTCGTTCACACATCAAAAATTCTGTTTACTTAAAATATTTAATAGTTAAGGAACACTGTCGCTGTAGACCCTACAGGACGCAGTGTAAAGTCGAGTATGGGACCAAACAGTTCGAGTTAAAAATAGGGACCAAAATCTTGCAACATAGCACTCGCGGGGCCAGGGTAATTATATCGCGTTTACCATGCATAGGACCTCACACAACACATGTATTAGGTAATATAACGTTAGGCAGTCTTTGGGTAGGTCGGAAGATTAATAGCGACTAGATTACATCATAATTATTATTATTTTCCGATCATACTGTTCTATGCCGACCGATGCTACGCCAAAACGCTTGTATTAATTTTGGGAACTGCGATCTTTTTTAAAATATCTCTCTTTGAATTAGTTGATTATAATAAATTTTCAGTTGTCACATATAACAGGATCCGGTAAAAGTTTGTTGCAGTTCATGAATACCTTTTAAATCTGTTTGCAATCTATTAAGACAGGAGCAAACTCCTTCGCGCTGTTCAGTGCAACGGGTATTAATATTTTTTACTCATATTCAATATTCAAGAGATATTATAGAAAAGATTCTAAAAATATACATCTAAAGGTTTTTCTTCGGAAAGTTTATCTCTACCGACCACATTCGCTACAATCTAACATCAATTTCAGCTTATCCTATAATACTCACAATGTACTGGGTAAATATAATTTATTTAAATAAATACCTCTGCGATTGGTGTTACGGGGACAAAGCGTTCGCGTTTCACTTAAACACTATAATTGAAACAAAATTATGCTTGAAGATACTTTGTGCGGCTCAGCATCTAAGGGTTGTAAGGTGTCGAATATAAAAAGTTTTACGAAAACATAAGCAACACGTTACCCTGAATTCGTGACACATAAAACATTCAAAAATTTCTTTAAATTCTGATTGTACCTATTTAAAAAGACTGTCTCGAAACTATTCCGACGAGTCGGTTTTATTCTCATAATGTGGCAAAGGACATGACAAAAAATAATTTAAAAAAGGGAGGGTAAACCGTTTACAGTACATACTATAGAATTTTATTAATAGTTCTAAAGAGTGCTTAGTTTTTCTATATCTAAGTTATTGAACGTGACCTTTAAGAATAAAGAAGGTCATAGAGAATACGAAAACCTAGTGTTTCAGGGCTACATACATTGTCTATGACGAACACATATTACACCTAAAGAACGTGCAGCTAAACATTCAATCCTTGCGCTCCTGCATTTCAAGGATATTTTTTAAAGGTACGATTGACTCTCTCATAATTTTATCTATTATAACAATTAAAATCATAAGATGTTTTCTCTTCAACTTCATAGAAATTTTAATAATTGGCACATTATTTAATTTGTCGTGACCAGCACAATAGTATTTTTTCTTTAATTATTGAGCAAACATAGTTTTTACTTCTTCTGTACATAAAATATCATCACAAACATGAAATAATGCAAAAGTAATGAAAATATTAACATCTTTTCGCTTAAATTCAGTTGTAAAATTGTCATCAGAATATTTTTTTCGAAGCAAAAATGTGCATAACTTTTTCATGGCTAGTACATTATTCTTAGAAAGTACAACTTTTCCGTCCCAATCCTAACATTTCCGTTATCCGCTTGAACATACAATGTTTTAAAAAACAAAAACGTTAATACGGAATCCAAAAATAAAATATTGTGTTTACATCATGAAATCGCCGCAATCGACGCCAAAATCCCAATCGTCAGAGGTGGTCGCGGCGTCATCATACTCTGCTAGGGCTTGTTCATAAGCAGAAGCTTCGTAAGCAGTAACTCCATCGAGCATGGAACACGCCTGGGATACGTTAGTGTGGTGCATGATTGGCATCGCGTGAAGCGCGAAGTCTTCGCCGTCTTGTGACCAGGTAAGGCCTGTATGGAGAGAAATAGAGAGAATCTATAAGTATGCAGTTGATCATATCGAAAATCGATATGACGTGGAAAATGTAGCCAGTTAAAGTCCAATGGTGAAATTTTCACTGGGCATAGCCCAGGTGAGGTAGATCAGGTCGGACATTGATAATATGAAAATGCCTCATTATGCTATTTTAATGATAAAGTGTTAATTGTAACAACCACTGGTAGCATAGTAGTTTGTAAGTCAGTCTTCTGTAGGGATGTTATGGAGCTCCGTAACCATAACAGAAACTATCGGATATCCGAAATTAAATATATCCGAAACCGTAAATGAATCCGATAAAAAACGTTTAAAATAATTTCGGATAGGGACGGAGTCTAAATGAAGGTTAGGTCAGGTTTTCGCCGGTTAAGCTGATACATTAGTCGCGTCGTTCTCATTTAAGATAGTTTTAATTATTTAATTGTTAAGGCTATTGTTTTATTCTTTTATTAGAATATCACATTATACCTTGAAATATAGTCAAACCTTGTAAATGCATTATATTATTTTCCCAAGTTGTAAATCATCAAATATCCATAATCGAAACAATCGGATAATCCGAAATAATTTTATATCCGTAACCGTAACCGACACCGGTTAAGTGCCATTCATATATCCGTGTCCTTATCTAGATCCAAAATGGCATATCCATAACAACCCTAGTCTTCTGAACGCGGACTCGAGCTCGAATTTTGCGCTCACTTCTTATTTGTTAAATTATGTGCATATTATAAATTAATTATAATTTGCTTCAGTTAAGTAAAACATCGTGAGAAAACGTGCTAATCTAAGGGTTCTGCACTTGATCTACTGCGCTATGGCGGATTAAGACCTCAAGCTCTCTCATTGTGACGAGTGTAGTGGGTCAATGATGAATGATCACAAAATGAATAAATGAATAGTAAAATGTCATCAACGGTACTGTTTACGTTGTACGCATCAAGTGAAAGACGTGGGTGATGTTAGAAGGGAGTTACACGCTTGGTTTTCAATAATTGATATTTTAAGTAAAGAAGTATTATCTATCCTATTTAACCGAACCTGAAGCTACTGTTAATGTCTTTCACCTTTCTTTATCTCTATTCGTAGGTTCCTGTATCGTACTATTAAATCGATACTGTTACCGTTTGATATTATTATCATTGTTTCTGTGGGCTTCATTCTGAAAATATGAAACTTAAGTGTGACATTTAAATAGAAATTATATAAATGGCCATACGTATGGCATGAGTAAGTAAATAAGCAGTTTGTAAATATATAAATAGCATACCTCACTGTCCGCTTGTACTAGGCAGAGTAGTAATATATGTATTTGTCTTATCGATAAAAGCTGCTAGAAAATTACTCCAAAGGCTAATCTTAGTTGGACAAGTAAATAAGAATATACATATATACATTTACAATTACAATTACCCAATTGTATGAACAGTACAGTAAAAATCGCTAAATATTTACACTTACGTCCACTCCAAACGCCATTAGGCAGGGTGACCCAGCCCCAGCCCTGGCCCCATGATAGCTCATGATCCAGCTGGCCAGCCAACGGCACCTGACGTTTAATGACTGCCACCAGGCCACGTCCATCCAGCGCTCCGACAGCACTGCGAGCGCTGCGGGTGTACATTTCCGAGGACGTTGCTGAAATCAGGATGACTATTTATAGGAAATAAAAATATAAATATATAAAATTAGAATATTAAAATACAGTTTATATATTTAAATATTCTATTTAATATTATAGATTAAGTATAGTAGTGATCGTAACTCGACTGAACATTAGATTGAGATTCATATTCTATATTTTATGTTACAGAAATATGTATATAATGCTGTTGTGATAATTTTAGGCTTTTTTAAAAAAATATATGTATTGAGAATCAATACATATATAAAAATAGCCAAAAGGAAAAAAATATTTTGTTTTATACCACTTCTTTATAATTTAGAGTCTGAATCTATGATATAATAAAATGTATTATGTACTATGATTTTCCTGACTCAGTGGTACATTCCTTCTGAATACAAAGCATTGAAATAATTAATTAAGCAGCCTATTCTTCATGTTCTTCGCAGTAATTGTTTGTGAGGCATGACGTCATGATGGATTATCTGTAAAATTGGATGTCAGCCGCCGTGGCCTTCTACTGGGTTCTTGGTTCAAGAATTAGGGAAATATTAATGGTAATTTAAATAATAAACTTGGGTCTAATTCTAGTTAAATTAGCCTGTAACGGATCGGTGCTCAATATCGAAACATAAAATTAAAATACATACTGATGCCGGTATTTCCTGCTATTTAATCGTAACTAAAGAAAATTTACAATTAAATGAAACGGATTGAAATTAATCAATAGCTTTCAACGACCACATTGCAATGGTATCATCAAATGTTATTCTTATTGTACTAATGTACATACTCTAAAAGAGAGTAATATCTCATATATAAAATTTTCGTGTTACAGTTTTAGTTACGATACTCCTCCGGAACGGCTTGACCGATTTTGATGAAATTTTATATGTAGATATATTGTAAGTGATAAGGGTGGGCCACCCCAAATTTTATTTTTGGACAAAAATTTTAATTTTTTTTTTATGATGTGGCATAAAAATGCATCCAACCCTAAATTTTCACCCTTCTACCATCAACCCTTATCTTTTAATAACGATACTAGTAGTTCAATAATTTTCAACCCAGGTCGATAACTGTTGAATTATCACTTGATCAGTTACCCGCCAGGCGTCTACCGGTGTCACTTCTGGCCCAGTAAACAGCAAGGAGTAGGGATGAGATCCCTTTTCTAACTACCTACAGTTTTCGACCATTATTATTATTGTTTTTGCATTAATCGTAATAGTGACGTTTACAATTATCATTTTACTATTTCAGTGTTATTTTCAAATAAATTTATCATTAATTCATTATTTCACTAGCTGGCCCGGCGAACTCTGTCCCGCCTTAGAGTCAATAAATAAGCTGACTTTTGATTTTATTCTATTCAATTACGAAATATAAATATAAAAAATCAAGTATTTTAATGATCCTTCGTTGTTCATGTATTTTGACGCATATGTTGCAATCTTCAGTTAAGCACCTTGTGATACACGACATTTTTCGTTTTATTATCAGGCGCAAGTACAAACAGAGCAGATGGTCTTCCGACCCGTATTATCCTTGTATTTATGCCACATGTTAGATGGGTTCGATGGAAAGCATGTCGAAATGATGATAGCAAATAATGTGCGTATCTGACTTGGAGATGCAGATATAATGTCTTCAACGATTGTCGTATCCCAATTGGTATCGTTTTCTAGTAAATTGAGTGCTTCACATGCGTGAAGGTCTCCGCCGTTAATTTTCGTGGATATCCTTTTGAACACTTGCCGTCGACCATGCAAGGTGATTGGGGATTGATCGCGCCACATGGTCCATGAATCATATTTGTAATTACAACATCATGTAGGTCTGGATCGGCTTCGTGATCGGGAATCTCGGCACATATGATTTCATCTATTTGGTCTGTTTTAATTCTTTCCACTAACCAAATAAGGATGTGTGCGTGCGGCAGGCCTCGTTTTTGCCATTCGATTGAATACATCCAGCATCGAGTATCTCCAAAGACGCGTTGTTTGACAATGTAATTCATCAGGGACCGTATTTTTTGTCTGAATACACGTGCGGTGATGTCGTGTCGATCACTTGATGTTTGTCCGGGAAGCAGCAATTGAACAATTTCTATCCATTTTGGATTACAGGTAAAAGTAATAAAGAGATCTGGCCGACCGTAATGACGAACATATATCATTGCATCTTGCGCATATTCATGCATATGACGTGAACTGCCTATGTATGGCGCCGGAAGAATAGTTAATCGACCAATATTAGCTGTATTTCCATCACTACCAATTGCATCACGTAAATGTATATACTCCTCAGAACGCAGTTTAGCTTGGTTCAACCTAATGAAATTTAAACGCTCCGTTTCTATTTTGACGTACATGTCGACGCAATACTGCTGAAACAATCGACGAAACCGCAGCAAATAGTTGTCAGTATTTTGACGTATCATCAAACGATACGCATAATAATTCATCGAGCTAACATTCTTTGTAGTTTCTTCACCTGAAATTAAAACATTAGATTTAGTATTTTGTAAATATATAATTTTTTCATAATTATAAAGGGGTGAAGATAAATGATTTTAAATCGGTTGCCAGTCATTTGTCTAATTTTACAACCACCTCTTATCTTTTCCTGGTAATAAACAGTGTAATTGGTCTTTTATTTTAAACCAAAACCAAGCAATGTACAATGTATGTCATGTTGAACTATGATATTGATACTCACCATTCAATGGATTTATCATTTTGATATTAAAATAATATCCATCTTGTCCTTGCAAAAACATCAGCGGGTACTGCAACGTGTTATATGAACGATGTGTTTCAGATATTTGTTGCAGTTGCCCAGTATCGCGACGTGTAAGCATAATATCGCGTCTTTCCGAGTTTTCACCAACAATCAGGATGGCAACTTCATCTATTGTTGGAGCGTTAAATGTTCGTTCGTATGTTCCAGATGGTCGTTTATCTGCTCTGATTACGACTTTGTAGTCATCATTTGGCATGCGTTCCAAAGCACTCTTGAACAGCCTGACCAACGCATGATGTTCGTGAAGCAGTTGCTGCAGATCTTGAAGAATTGCTCTTTTCATTGCTGCATTTATCTCTTGACGTCGATCAAGTTGTTCTTCCATGTTGCCCATGAAATATATTTGCAAAAATCTATGCTGTGCATCTTCGAGAGGTTACAATGGTCCAATTCGATGGTGAATCTGTCCTTGTATCTACAAAATAAAAAGCAAAGTTAGTATTTCTGATTAATAAATTTTTTTTTTTTGTATAATCTGCAAAAAGTAATATGTATAGTATATATAAATAAGTATAGTAACTTATTCATCTACTATATTGTATGTAAGTACAAAAATAAACAAATAAATACCTTAAATGTCGGATTAAATCCTCGTTCTTCGATAATATCAGCCCCAAAGGAGGTCATTTGGAAACAACAATTGTATTTTTGACTGTTTGCAAGAAAATGACGTGATTCTGGTGTTTCGCCACAAAGCAATGAATGCAATGGCTCAGGTGGCGGAGTAAATAATGGCAATTTCACTTTTCCACTAAGGCAGCACAATCCGGAAGTTTCTCCTGAAAACTTCAATGCGTCACAATACTCGCAAACAACGTCCATTGGCCCAATGCAAACGCTAGGATGCAAGCAGTAATTAGTGCTGCAATCATATTGAAACGCTGCTCGATTCAAATCAGCACTTGATACATTTCTTCTTGTGCGTCGAAAATTATTTAATTCTTCATCTCTGTTATTCGCTCGACGATTTCGCATTGCCAACCGAGCCGTTTCACGGGCTGTCTCGCTTTGCTCTTGTGATTGAGAAGCACGAAGTCGAGCCATACTAACGCGGCACTCTTCACGGGCGATTCCTTGTGCTTCTTCAGTTATTTCATTCCCAATATTTCGTATCCTTCTTGCATTACGGCTTTGTCGGGAAAGATTCGATCGTCTTGGTCGCGGCATTGTTAATGATGATTCAAAGATAATACAAATTACTGATGATAATATGATGATTATATATTTCTTACAAAATTTATATTATCAATTACGTTTAGCTATCATTTTTATAATTGTCAAATTTTTTACCATAGTTTAACTGTCATTTGTGTTTTGTTATTCCTTGTCAGATGCGTTTTGTTATACCACGTTTTGTACTGACTTCACGGAAACGCGGTCGAACGGAATAAAAAGTATCCTATGTCCGTCTCCTGGTTCTAAGCTACCTTCCACCAATTTTCAGCCAAATCGGTTCATCCGTTCTTGAGTTATAAGTAGTCTAACTAACACCACTTTCTTTTATATATACATATATAGATATTACACCATGTTTTTCACACGGACAATTATACGTGGCATGCTCTCGAGTGGGCAAACCATCCAGTTTGTTTGTGTTAGCTAAAGATGGGATAACAAAAAATATTGTACACTCTATTATGTTAAGGGATTGATATTGTTTCTTAGTAAATTTATTATAATTAGCGATATATATAATTAATAATGTATATGGCAAAACAATGTAAACCGCCTTATACAACATAATTAACTTAATTCAACACTTATCGAGAGAGAACAAACATATACTATAAATATAAGAATAGTTAAAGAATCCTTCTTTCGTTAAATATGTTTTTCAACACTCCGAAACTCAATAAGCTTTATAAAATTACAATAAGTTTAGTACGTTACATAACAGAATAAACGTTATTCTGTTTCTGAACAGATAATTGTCGCTTCCTATTCATGCGTTTCACCCCAAACGCGTCCATGACACAGTTGTGTGAGCAGAAAATATTTTACTCTCGTCGATGTAAGAGTAAAGGGTATGAAGGCGGTGTTTTGGCTATAAAAAGGGGTCCCTAACAACTTACCCGAGAGTCGACGGAACGCCCGCAAACTTATAATGCGCAAGTCGTGTCGTAGCGAAATCACTTAAAACGTTGCCCTAAATTACTCTGCAGTGCTAATGTGCTTCGGACGTTACATGCATAGATAGCTATACGAATACCTTTAGATGTTATTTTACAGACGCGATGTCGCGAAATTATTATGCTGGCAACTGGATAAGATTTTGTTTCTTTTATGTTTATCTAAATTTAAGTTTTAAATCGGTTTCTTATTTTTCATATAGGATTGCTTTTGACAATAGGACCATTTCATGAAATACCACAATACCATTTCATCATATTAACACACATATACACCACCATACATCATACATCACACACTCGCACAGCCATTCTATTATGATTTTTTTTGAATGTAGAATGTAGTTTTTTTTTTATATTTTAGATCATTTAACTGATCACATCTATACTTAAGATAAAACAGTATGGTGCCCGATTCTGTACGTTAAATAATTTTTTGACACATACTTGTCAATATAGAAATAAAATATACATTGGAGGAATTTTACTTTGTCTGTCTGTGTAAACTGAACCACATAAATCGCTAAATTTTAATGATTCTCAGCAAGTTTGGAACAACAATAATATGGGCCAAAAGCCAAGATACTCTTCAGTTCAAGATATGGATACGTTCCCGTGGAATTTTCCAAAGCGAAGCGAGAGCAAGTTTCTACTATTTTTTTTTAAACTAACACAACACAGACTACACTACATAAAACCATAGTCTAACTATAAAAATAAACATAAGAAAAACAAAATTGCAGATAATACAAATATATTATTCTGTGACCGTTAGTGTTTTGATTATATAGTTCACAATCTATATGGAATTAGGGTTTTTTTAAAACCAAAGGTGTAAACGTATTTCCACACTATGCACAAACAAACAATCAATCATGAGACCTGTTTATGAACACAGCCTAAGACATTTAATTCCTAATCCTGTTATTACGGTTCATTAATAACACTATCATTAAATAAGATAGGTAGGAGTGAAGTACCTCCAAAGACCGCAAGGGACATTCACTGAAGGTAAAGATTTACGCTGTACCTTGGACTAATTAAAGTACATTACATATGTTGTTTGTAACTCAATATATGTACATAACTATTAAACAATTACTACATGTTTCATGTTTTGTTCCGGATAAATTTGTTATGTTGGAGCGAGTTCAACAGCTTCGAGCGTTTGGTAACCGACGACCATTATAGAGAGGCAAAATTTTATAAGCGCATTGAAACTTACAATGGCACGTTTAACATGAGACGCACATTTTTAACCAAACCCCTTTTCGACTCGCTAATAATTCGATGCGATTGCAATACTATGTCTAATATTTTATGGGATACACAATGTTAAGAGATGTCAAACATTATAAATATGTCTAATGTTTCAAAAACTGTACCACTACCAACGCATGGGCATCGTAGTGTTCAAACTGAGTGATATCTCAGTGTCCTCTAACAGGAGGGGTTGTTCGCTATGGCCTCTTCCTTTGTTCAACTGGATGCATCACAAGCAGCTTACACTTTTCACCTCAAACATTGTAACTTAGTTTGTAATTAGTAAAATTGCAGTAACAATTGTAAAAATAATATTTATTTTGTTTTAAGAGGCCGAAATATATGAAAAAATTTGTTCAGTGATCTTTTATTCTACTTACTTTCACTTGCTCCGCTGAAGAGAAACGACGCCTTATGTTAACAAACATCAACTGCACACGAAACAATTGTCATTATTTTTTATCAGGCATTTTTAGATTTAACGTCTGCTCGATGTTATCGTTTAGGGATTCGGTTTTCCTAATTACATGAATTGCAAAGTTATTCATTTAGTACAATAGCTGCAGAAAAGCAATATATCTAACAGAAAAGAACAAAAAAGTTAGCTTTAGAATAAAAAGGCGTGAGGTGCTTTCAACAACTGATATCCAGGACTTCACGCTTTTTTTATGTCACAGCTAACTTTTCTATTATTTACTTTATTTTATTTTGAATATGTTCAAAAAATTATAGTATACAGAATTAAAGGAAATTCCCCCTCCCTTTTTATTTCTCTTGTTCTTGATCACAAACTGTATATTTTAATATTATTTTCATTTTTTTTAGTTCATTCGCTACGAAAGCGTATTTCTTTAGTTTTTTGAACTATATTTTAATTCTCATATATTGTTCATGTACAGAAAGCGATCGGTTAGAATTTTATTATTAGTGTAGATAGATAGAATAACCCATAATAAAAGTTAGAAATACGGCAATTAATCAAAATTAATTAATCTAAAGAAATAAAGTGGCTTCCACATGATACTTGTACGGGAAAACAACCAGAAAGAAAGGTACACAGGCAAACCAAAACAAAAACTATATGTTTGGACTTGTGTATCGATAACAAAGCTTATCAACATAAAACATTTCAAAAACTATTTAATGTACAGATTGGGCCCGGTTAGAATTTTATGATTACATAGAAGATAGGATGGCAACCCTTTAACTTGTTAACGATAGAACGTTTAGTTCCATCAACAATACAAGACAAATTTCATTGTCCACCAAGCTGTCTAATATGTAGAGGCCCTATTGATATACTGCAATGAATCTACGTATATTATTATTTGCTGATATATATTTTTCGAGTTATCAATACTTCTCGTACAAAGAAAAAAAAGCCAAAAGCAAATGCAATAGCAAAAAGCACTTCTTAGTTAATTTTCACCAACACTACGATAGTCACAACGCGAACAACTTAATAAATTGGATGTTTGTAAATATATTAACTGTTCGTCGTGACTCTTCAATATTATATTTTGTCTTGGCCGGTTGTACGCAGTTGGTATGAGACTGAACAAGTAAGTCACTGAATCGCCTAGTTCTGACTTTCACCTCTAAGATAGCATCAGCAGACTAACCCGGTTCAGAATTTTACCGGTTTTTCAATAACCAATTTGATTGGACAGCTATTTATGTTTGGTTAATGTTATAACAAAAGCGTTGCCGTAGAAATATTGTCGATTAACAGAACACATAAGGGATAACTCAACTAAAAGAGATGACGACATCGCGGACACGAGCGAAGCGCTCCCTTTATTGCCGTCTAACGAAGTTTTTATGGATGAAAATAGAACGTGGGCCAACTGCTTAACATACAGCTGAATAAACAAAAAATATGGGTTACTTTTATTGAAGGGCTTTTAACCTAACCCGATAAAGTAGCCCCAATAAATTTGTTTCTATTCATCACTTCTATATACAGAATAAATTAATCTATAAGTTTTTTTTTATATATGTTGAAGTTTACTAGAAAGTTGTCTAGTTTCGAAAAGAAAATCTTCGTTGTGATCATGTTCATTCAAACGCTGTAATCTAATCTAATCTAATCTTAATGTTAATGTAATCTTTTTGAGAATCTCCAATACAAAAAAAAATATTCTTCATCGGTAAAAAATATATATGCCATAGCTTTAAATTTGTATTGAACCTACGCCGCCTAATGTGTAACATGATCAAAGGCATTGAACTCTGCCCTAAATAAAATTAAAAAAAAAACATTAGTAAATGAATTACTGTAAATAATTTAATTACGGCTGTAAATACAAAATGTGAACTAAAAAATTTTCGTGACTATTAAAATATTTTATTGTTCAGAATTGTAGTGCAACCGTTACTGTCACCTAGTAAATATGATTTTTATATCGACCCTCAATATGTGATAACTTACTACAACTTACTAAATTTTATTTAATAGGGAAATTATTAAGACCGCTACTGAAGTCGGTATTAAATGTATATTCAGCGTTCCTTTATGGGGCTTGGAGTTCGTTTTTACAATAAGATTCCTAAGTTGATACGCGAGTTGCCCATTGGAACTTTTAAGCGACGCATTAAAACACAACTTATAGGCAAAGGATATTATAGTATCGATGAGTACATTAATGACAAGGATGCCTGGGAATAATAGTGTCGAAACCAGTTCCGCACAGGTTTAAACTTTTGTAATAACCATGTGTTGTTTAATAGATGTGCTGAGAAGTTTATTTTGCCGTTTCTTCTCCTCATTGTTAAAGCACCTTTTCGAAAGGGTGGTAGAAACAAAACGTGACGTTCATAAGTGTATTTACTGAATACCTATATGATTAAATGATTTTGATTTTGAATTTGAATATAGAAGATACTCAAATTAATATTTCGTTTAAAAAATGTTTATGTTAAAATATTATGTATTATACTGTAATACATTATATATTTAATTTATTCGTTAATATTTATTTACGTAATATTTATACTATTATAAAGTAAATCAAGATCAATGGCTTTACATCGACAGATTTATTTTATATTTAAATTTCATAGTTAAACCAACTTTGTTACAGCCTTCAATGATACCGTAATGAGGTCTTAAGGGATTCACGGGAATGGCATTTCTGGTGAAATAATCTACGACGGGATCATTTCCATCGGCGCTTCACCGCCGCGTATATAAATATTAACGAGTAGGGTTGGTACGGCTAATTTATATTCCCGGATCAGTGAAAACATCGGATAACTTATTTAAGTAACGAGTATTTGATAATCTTTTGGAATATATAGTTTAGTATAATCACGAGGTACATTATCCCTTTATGTATAAACTGTGCATAACGTTTAAAGGTAAAACAGGTTTGGATGAGGTTAGGGTAGATCTTACAAAACTAAACCACCTATTACGGTAAAAAGCATACTATGTGTTCGAACAGCCAACTGCAGGTGTTTCTCGCTGCTCGAGTATTTAAAGTTGCCCAGTGGGGAATATACGGGGCATTATTATAATGTAATATTATAATATCCGCCTTCGCTTCGCTTCAGAAAACTCACGGCTTACAATTAGCCATATTGGGGCGGCTTAGAATACTACCCCCAATCCCATGCTGACAGAACAGGGTGTCGTAAGAGGCGACAGAAGCAAGCCTGATTCGTGGTAGGGCTTCGCATGTGGATTATATTATCAGTATTATTATTAAGTAATTAATATTATTACTGGTATTATTATCTTTCCTTGAAGCCTGCCTGGCTAGCTACCACCCTCCTGCTTGAGTCAGCCGCCAAACGACTCATCGGGTTCCGGCTGGGAGCTTGAGAACCAGTACATTCTTTCTTACCTTCTTCTCATTTCCTGGCCGACAACGCATCAGAAATACCTTTGGTCTTGCTGATGTCCATGGGCGACGGTGACCACTTACCATCAAGTGACTCGTCTGCTCGTTTGTCGGCTATTAAACATAAAAAAAGAGCACTCGTATTTGTTTAGGAATTCGTTTTTATAACTGTGTGAATTATTAAAATATTAATATTACACAAAACCAGTCTAAACTTATTAAACTATTGATAGAATGTATGTATGTATCATAATTTACTGGCGGACGGCCCTCGCTTCGCTTCAAAAAAACTACGCAAATAGCACCTGCATTGTTTTAGGAGTGGGTTTATCTCTTTCTATGAGTTAGAAATATATTGATTTATAACTTTTGTATTTTTGGACGGGTTGCCAGGAAACGACGACGACAACTTGTCTTTCAAAGCGCCCGCTCGCTTGCGGGACGGGAGCATGAGGTATTCGGGTCTCGAGGGTCTCCTTTTTACCCGGTCTGAGACTCCGGAGAACAGGTGTCTCCCGGTGGAGGAGAGGACCCCGCCGTTAGGCAGGCATCCTCAAACTTTAAATATTAAGTGATACTTACTACAATACATTAGTGAAAACCATAACGAAATCGGTTAAGCCGTTTCAGAGATTAGCGCGAACAAACGCACAGACAGACAAAAATTCGAACCACTATTATTTTGGGTTCTATTACGTTAATAAAGGCCCATAATAATCTACAAAAAGCGATCAGTTAGAATTTTATTATATATTATTTCCTGTTTCGCGAGAAGAAATCCATTTTCCGAAATAAAAAGTATCCTAGACGTATAATATGTTAGCGCCAATAAAGTTTTATGTCAATAAAGGACACATTTACACTACATTAAAATTGTAAAAAAAAATATACAGATTCGACCCTGTTTCAGTTTAAGAAATTATTTGTATAGATCTTTTCTGCCTTAGCTAATATACTCTATATTGTGTTTTGGTGGGTACGCCGCAATTCATCATTGGGCTTAGACAGTCAAGCTCCAGTCATTATAGAACTGAGCAGCTAATGTAATGAGTTCTGTGTTTGTGTATATCCGCAAATGAATTATCGCTACAAGTATATGTGCTGTAAGTTCTGAAACGCGCTAACCTCATCGGGTAAGCCGTCGATGAGTTGAATGTACATATCTATCGAGAGTGAACAACATCGAACGTGGTGGGTAATATAAGATGGGTGATCGCTATTGGTTACAATTTCTGTATCAATTAGACACTTTGGAGGTCACGTTAACAGTCCGTCCCGTTTATTACTGTCAATCCATATCGAAGGCCTTTTAGCGAAGTACTTATTTCCGACACTCGGGTTGTGCACTACCTCCTCAAACCTTAATCCACACATTGGCGTTATGGATGTTATGGAGCTCCGCAACCGTAACCGAAACTATTGGATATCGGGAATAAAAATATATCCGAAACCGTAACCGAAACTATCGGATATTCGGAATGAAAATATATCCGAAACCGTAATCGAAACTACCGGATATCCGGAATGAAAATATATCCGAAACTGTAACAGAAACCGATAAAAAAACTGGTAATTTCGGATCGCGGCAGAGTCTAATTAAAATAAGTTATGGCAGATTTTTGCCGGCCGAGCCGATACACTATCAGTGTCGTTCGCATTTTAGACAATTTTTGTTATTTAATTTTTTAAATGTAATGTTTGTTTCTACAAACATATGTACATAATAACTAGAAATAAAGTCAAACTGTTACCTTGTAAATACATCATATTTTATTTCAAGGTCGTAAATCATCTTATATCCGCAACCGAAATTATCCGAAACAATCGGATAATCCGAAATGATTTCACATCCGTGAACCGTAATCGCAACCGGTAAAATATTATTCATATATCCGTATCCATATCCACATCCGAAATTTCATATCCATAAGTATAAGTAGGGATCTACTGTAGACCGCTTTAATTATGACAATAGATTAGTTCCCTACAGCGGGTCTTTAAGTCAGTAGTACAAGAAGTGATTGTATAGGAATAATATGAGTTAATCGGGTCAGGCATCGTCCTTTTATACAGACAAAAAGTTCAACAATCGTCATTCACTCAAAAGTGTCTAATCATAAGTAAAACTCAAAATAAATAACACTCGTAGTTCTTTGTAGGTCTACGTAATAGAAATATATTAATTTGTGAACTTGCTAAAACAAGATTCCGTAAAATCGCATTCTGGAAACGAATAGACACATTTCGCTGTTAGAAAAGACATACTTAAATAATTTATTTTTTTTTACTTTGATTTTTTTATCGAGATATATTATATTCGTTGTTCAGTGTTTACCGCCCTGCAGCCACCCACGCGAATCCAAATTCGTGTTAGAAAGGAAGAACCCATTTTATAAACTCTTGTAAGCGTAAATAAAGATAAGAATATGACACTGTACAGGCGCCGCTCGCGCCGCCTCCATTGTACTGTCGTCAGGTAATTTAACATTTCAGGGCGAAACAGAATACTTATTGCTGGTTGAAAGGTTTTTATTAGAGAGTTATTAAAGCATTTCTCTCAGATTCACTATGATACTAAAACATGTATACGTTTTTTTAAACTCGTCATCTGAAACGTATATCTATAGTCAATGTAATGACTTTTGTCTTACGTGAAAGTACTGTTTTCTGACGGACTTTAGTATATACATACTTTGCCTTTTAAAAGCAATAAGGTATAAACTTTTTTCTTTAGTTAGCTTAGATCCTGGATACCCTACCTTGGTCTTACCAAAATTGCTTTAATAAATATCTCCAATCTCGAACCGGGAGTCACAAACATTAGGAAAACGCTAATGATAGTAATAAAAATCAGTTCAAAATTATTTTCTTAAGTTATTCTCGTAACCAGATGACCTGAAACTGTCATATTATAGGGATAAGCACAATCGTTTCCGAATCTTATCTCCAGACCCTTAAGTTCCCTTTCTATATCTAAGCACATTTTCTTCGGTACCATATACCAACATTGATTAATGTTCTCTTCTAAATCGATTTGCCGTTGTTTGGAGCGTAAATTCGATTTGTACGCATTTCGATAAGATTTCATTATATTATCTGGCTATGACTTTGTATCAAGATAACTTATTACGGATTACAAACTTCGGTAATATTGTATTTACTATATATTTTATTTCCATTTGCTTACAAGATATAAAGTGTGTCAACCGTTATTCGTATTATTTTGCCTTGTTGCTTTTTTTGTACATGTACAAAATGCTCACACCCCAAGTATTACAGTATAAATTATCAACAGTGAATAAACGGTTACCCAAAAGCTTATTAAGTTTTATTTATTGCTACGTCGTTCTGTCCAGTATTTTATTTTAAGCTTATACTAAATGTATTGAATTGATATAAATATATGTATAGTATATATATAATAAACATTTTAGAAAATTAAATTCCATATTGTTTATCAACACCAAAATGGATAAAAATTGTTTATTATCATTTTTTTATGTTATTAGCCAACAAACGAGCAGACGAGCCACCTGATGGTAAGTGGTCACCGTCGCCCATGGACATCTGCAAAACTAACGGTTTCACTGATACGTTATCGGCCAGAAATTAGAAGAAGGTAAGAAAGAAAGAACTGGCTCTCAAGCCCCCAGCCGGAACACGAAGAGTTGTTTAGCGGCTGACTCAAGCAAGAGGGTGGTAGCTAGCCAGGCTGGCTTTACGGAAAGATAATAATACGAGTAATAATATTAAAGACTTAATAATTATACTGATAATATAATCTTTACGCGTAGCGCTATCACCAAGCAGGTTGACTTCTGTCGCCTCTTACGACACCCTGTTTTGTCAGCATGGGATTGGGGGGAGTATTCTTGGCCGCCCCGATACGGCTCAAACATATACTTACAGAATTATATATAGAGACAGATAGACATTACAGATTTATATAGTAGTATATGTATATAAAGATAATTATTGTGTATAACATTAATATATTTACTTACGTCTAACTCGAACGGTAGGTCGTTTGAAGGCAGTGCGGAGGTACGGCATGGACATGACCAGCTCTATGTGTGGCGGCGGGGGTAACTGGAAATGTAAAATTTATTTTTAAGATTTTCATATCAAATTATTTATAATATTGTACTTGCATGTAGTGTGTTATCATTACTACACTTTTGTGCTTACATCATCGCACATAACACAACTTTTAATTAGTGGTCCGATCCTGGCTACCAACACTGGCCACCGTCGATAGCTGACTTCGATCCGGGCTAACGCATGTCTTCTTACAATGAGACTGAAATAATCCGCACCCACAGGCGCTCTTAAAATGGGGTGAGCCCCTCGACTACTAGGAGACTGCGGACAGCGTTCATGAAAGCCTTAAGGGACATGACTCATCGCATAACAGCAGCGATCTGCTCTGCTACCTGGGATTCACATAGCAGACCGTTTTTGGCAGAAATAATTAATGTTCTTACCCATGAGAAAAGATTTAGTGTTATGTATAGTTTTTTCTGACACAAAAAACTGGAAAGGATATCATGTTCACGTTTTTATGAGTATTTATTTTACAAACTTGTTTGGCCCTGATGGTAAAACTGTTACTAGTGACGCCATTTAAATCCGAGTGGGGAACATTGAAATTGGGAGAGTAAATAAGTGGATAAAATTTTCTGATCCTGTGATCCAGTATGTCAGCGCTGCTACATCAGTGACTTAATTGGTGACGTCCGTCCATTTAGTATTTAGTAGAAATCAGTCGCAGCTGGTTGTATGAATACTTACACAACACAACTGTATCTTAATACAATTCATAAAACAATTTTAAATTCGTTAAAAATAGCGTAGTGCGCCATCAATTGTAGTAACTCTGCATCTTATATTGAATAACATCTTTTATATCTCAAGTCATATTGTAACAAAGAAATGCAGGAAAATATGTTTATCATTCAAAGACGGGTCCTCTTAGGAAAATCTGTTGTAGCAGAGAGGGCAACTATTTTCCTCTTCTGTATACAGCTATTGTAAGTTTTAAAATCTCGGTACAATTATGATAAAACTTGCTTTGTTATTCACTACTCTCGACATTATATTTTATGATAAGTAGAAGAAAGGAACAATATTGAATTTTCTATGATTTATACTGAATTTAAACAAAAAAAAAATACATTCTCTACGCTATTCTATTCGTTCCTTATTTAGTTTAATAGATTATTATTAATCTTAACTTACCGTTTTAGAAATAGCGGCCATCCAATCTCTGAGGCGTTAAAAATATACACCAAAATCATTAGTGATGTGAATAAACTAATTAATCACTTAACTTAATATTATCCTAAATTACCTTCAGGTACATAATATATCATAAATACAATGAAATAGTTCATTAATACTACGAGTAGGAATATTTTAAAAGATAACTTTAAGTACAATATAGTAATTCTGTAATGTCGATGATCATAACCAGAGTTAGAGTCCATTGTAATTGTGAGTATATTAGTTAATTTAAACAT
Organism: Megathymus violae; assembly: GCA_003671415.1. NCBI lineage: Eukaryota > Metazoa > Arthropoda > Insecta > Lepidoptera > Hesperiidae > Megathymus > Megathymus violae. The sequence goes on along the minus strand of PDGT01000069.1, from coordinate 621,927 downwards.
AGTGAACGGTTTAAGTATCTAGGATTTTTTTACTATGTAACAAGACAAGACGAACGTGAGTAGGATCTCTAACTGAAATGCCGCGTTACCTAAGAAAACTGAACATAGCTTTTGCATACAAAATGCCTTATCCATGACCATACTAATTTGCGTACAAGAACAAAATATAATGTTGCACTACTGTTGCGCTTGACAAAGTGGTATCGATATTTTTTAAGAACAAAACAAGTAATATTAATTTTTTCTTAAGTAAATTCCTACTTTTATTCAATAATTACAATTTATTAATTAATGTACATCCATTTATATCCTGCTAAATATGTTATATAAGAGATTTTTTTCTCCCATATGAAACTAAAATTTTTATTACTAGCACATTGCCCTCGCTTCGCATCAGGAAAACTACGCCTTACATTATTTTAAATTAATTTATAACTTTTTTATTCATGGACGGATTGCAATTTTAAGTATTATGTGACGCTAAATTTAAGTATTAAGTGACGCACACTGCAATATATTAGTGAAAACCAGAACGAAATCGGTTAAGCCGTTTCTGAGATTATCGGGAACAAACGCACAGACAAATTAACAAAAATTCTAACCACTATTATTTTGGGTTCTATTGCGTTAATAAAGGCCCATAATAATCTACAAAAAGCGATCAGTTAGAATTTTATTATTAGTAATCGTAATCTATGCAACGATATTGGTATTAAAATTCCAGTCGTGCCAACAGATGTCGAAATAAAAAATAATATTAATTAATTGCATTCAATTGATGAATTAATATTTAAAAAATACTGTATCTAACACAAATGTCACCTACTACACGTTTAAAAATTGGATTTAAACTTGAGTGGATTTAACAGTATTTTATTGACGACTGAAAATTTGAAAAAAATATATATTCACATATAATTTATTTAGATATATTGAAAAGCTTATCCAATATGTATTCACAAGTAACGCGGTCTCGCTTCACTTCAGAAAACCTACGGTTTACGTTTAAAATAGCACTCGCGAAGTTTTAGGACAGGGTTTTCCTTGTGTTGTGAATTAGAAACATTAATTTATTACAATAGCAGTAGCAAACAAAATTTTATTTACTTTCCTCTTAACAGAATGTCCATATGAGATTTTATTTCCTATTTTGTCGGGCAGATCCATTTCTCAGGATAAAAGTATCCCAGATTTATGACTTATAATATAATTTGCTAATATGTCAAGTATCTTCCAAATCTATTCAGTTGTTATAGTATGATACGTGGTCAGATAGATAAATAGAAAAGAATTCCAAAAAAATATTTTTTGACTTCACATCGATAATAAAGCCTGCCTACATTAAAATTTCCATAAAATATTCCACGTACATTCGATCCTGTTATAGTTTTATTATTAGTATACACTATAATTTTTGACATCGATAACACACCTTCGAACAAGACTTTTGTTCATTACACATAAACAATTCACTCACACATATACCAGTAGAGACTTGGGGTACTTTTAATTAACTTTGTTCTTTTCTTGCGTATTAAAAATTCCTCCGACTATGGTTTAAACAGGACAAGTAGTAATTATAAATGTAACATTTATGTTAAAAAAGCTTTAAGATTTATTTATTTATTCTTCATTGCATTCACCTTATACTAAAGGATACTAAGGGCGAACTTAATGCCTATGGACATTCTCTACCAGCCAGCCCGCTGTGACGGAGAGAAATGCGAAATATTGAGAATGAAACGATTTATGAATGGTGATGAAACACCACCAGTATTAGCTTCTACAAGATTCGAGTACTTTGTAGTAAAATTAATCGTCGTAGTAACATAAAACCATGACCATGAGAATAAAGCACAGACTATCTTGCACTCGACAAAATGGATTGATGACGCTATCCAGACGTCTATACGATGCAACTTTCAACGAAAATTAGAGCACTTACGTTAAAAGACTAAATAGATGTTCAGTAGAGAGCAGCGGAGACGACGGTTGAGTTTTTATCAAATGTTGTACATTCACCGTATATATTTTCGACGAACTACCTAATGTAAGAAGTTAAATCTATGTTCATGTCGCAGACATGTCACCAGTAGTTTGTGGTAAATAGACCAAATACATATTTATTCAATTAGTATTAATTTACTTTGTAACAATCCGCAAGCACAATGTATGTAACCTGACCACTTTCACCTGTTGATCTCACTTGTCTGTTTCGGAGCTCTGTTGGTGACGCTATGTGTGTTGGTATATACTTTTATCATAATTGCATGTTTCCCTTTGTGGAAGGGAGGGAGGATTCGTGCATGTATAGAAGTGTATATCATCGTACATTGTGCTTGCGGATTGTTGCAAAGTAAATTAATACTAATTTAATAACAATGAATTTCCGCAAAGTGACGCCTGACACTATCAACTAAATATGTACATATTTATAAATTACCTAGTAAAATTCCCATACATTTATGAATCAAGACCGAATGCTGCACTAGATATATCCCGATCGAAAAAAAACTGTATATTGGTAGTAAGTAATGTAGTTTTTTATCTAATTTGACAGTTTGCACACCAGTTAAAGGTTAAAAAACTTGAATTATTATAATGTCATTCCTATAATTCTATAAGATTGCATTGAATTAATAGTAAAATAAATAATTGTGTTTAAAAAAATGTCTATTAAAAACACACACACCTATTTGGTTGATACGTTGGGAGATTGTGCTTCTAGGTAGTCTATAATATATAATATAATAAGTTAAACTAGGCAAATATGAGCATTGCGAAAGTCGGCATTCGATGTAGACAACGTTCGGAGAAATCGAAGATCTAGTATTAGCTATTCAAAAAATGGCCATCAAGCATTTAGTTAGTCACAGAAATATCATACGATAGCATTTAGTGGAAACTTAATATCTACTTCGCTTAGAAAGAGAAACGCTTAATATCTACTTAAATTTTTTTGAATCTATTTGTATTAACAAACGAGATTTAGATACTCTACTTTGATGCTAATACGAATCTACTTTATATAGTTTACAAAAGACCTAATATACTGACACCGAAGATATTCAAAGGTGCAAAGTCTGTGCAAAATGTTATGGTGTCCATATTTTGAAATGCCAAGAGCATTGTTAAGGTGGATTACAATCAATACAGAGCCACCATTACAAATTCTAACTACAAAATTCCAAATCATTTAATCATGTAGGTATTCTGTAAATACACTTATACACGTATTTTTTTTGCTTCTACTACCGTTTCGAAAAGGTGCTTTAACATTGAGGAGAAGAAACGGAGAAAGAAAGAAACTCCTCAGCATACCTTTTAAACAACACATGGTAATTAGCAAAGTTTAAACCTATGCGGAACTGGATGCGACACTATCATTTCCAGGCGTCCTTGTCATTAATATCTTCATCTATACGAGTACTATAATATCCTTTGCTTATAAGCTGTATTTTAATGCGTCGCTTAAAAGTTCCAATGGGCAACTCGCGTATCGACTTTGGAACCTTAGTGTAACTAAGTAGACTACACCAAAAAAAGGTTTGGAGTTCATTACATTAATTAAATTCTTGATAAAAATGAGCAATATAAAGAAAACCTCGAAAACTAAATAGTCGTGACCTCTCATGAGCGGCAAGTTACAGATACGAATTTCTACAAGAAGGCATTATATATATAACTTACGTTGTTGTAGATTAAAAGAAATATCAAAAGGAACAATAGAAAATAAATTATAAAACAAATATAAAACAATAGGCTACTGATCGACTACCATCTGCTAAGCCACCTACCTCTGTCAATTGAACTTACACCAATTTCATTATCGATGATAATGCAATTTCATTTACCGACCAATTTTAAATTTAACAAATTAAACACGAACTTGTGATACAAAATAATTACATTAAATTAAGTATGAATTACATGATATCTAATTTTTTTTAATGGAATTACATCACTTTCAACATAAACGGTCCAAATATTGCAAATAAAAAATACATGTATACATGTATGTTGCTTCATCATACCAAAAAAAGGATGTCAAAATAACAGCTGAGCTTATAATCTCCTGGTGCACCCGTTTATATTGATTTAGGTCGTATGTCAGTCAATACTCTATGGTCGACGAAACGTAAAAAATCTTTAGCGGTGAAAGTGGAAATGGTCCATTGTCTACACGTTACGCGCTGAGCTAAGTTCGGTTGATTTGAGGTGTATTCACACAAAAGTAAACGCCGCGGTCCGTGTGATATATCTGTGTCACAAGTATCGTATCTCTTGGCCACGTGTTCCCTTCCACTGCATTAATTGTCAACAATTACAAGTATATGCGAGAGGTTCGAATCTCCGTTATGTAGTAGTCGGTGCGAAGTGCAGACCTAAATCCTATTTAATACCTTTAATAAGTAACAAAACATCGAGTGTCTTCTCGTTATCGTGTCTCTACCACGCTTCATTACCTTTAAGATGTCGATATTACAAAATTGGAGCACCTTAACAAATGCACGGTGAACTTTTTATGTCCGTAATACTTAATCACGGTTTCAGTACACCAGATGAAAATAATTAATGGAGTGAAATAAATCTTTATTTTTTGGTTTTACAAATACTTTTCGAATGTTAAATTATGCCATCGTTTCAACTAATCCGTGCCGTGAGTGATTCCGGAAGATCCAACGGCAATAAACTCCTGAGAGTTTTTTTTTTCCACTCACAGTTACAGAAAGCACTTACTACTACTTCTGAATACATATTAAACTCATGTCCAAGCAGACTGGTCTTCAAAGTAATTACCTAATTCGTAATAACCTTTCTTTATACGAATGATTTTTCAAGTTTTTAAATTATAGTATGACACTTCCGGTCAATTCTAACGGAATTTTATTATATGTCTATCCATGAAAGAGACACCACTTTTGTTAAGTCTGAAATTTGGTACAATTAGATTAGCCTTATTCCTAATATTCTATTTGTGAACATTACTCGTCTTACAAAAACTATCAGCGTATTTTTAACATATATAACAAATGATCTACAATATATTATGATACAGCAGTTACTATATTGATTTCTTTAAATATATTACTAAGCGAGTTCTTAAGCCTAAGGATGTAAATGGCGCAAGCTGAAAACCTATAATAAATATTTACTTTTTTTAAGTACAAAAAAGAAAGTACTACACACATAAATTCTTAGACATATTTATAACGTAAAATCCACGTCAATCAAATTCCGACCTTAACATTTTTTTTGATCATACTAATGCTTATTAATAATATATTATAATTATTAAATTAAAATATTTTTATTTCATTATAAAGAAAAAGGTATTTTTTGATACCACATAATTATTATAACTAGTTAAAAATATAAGTATATGCACCAAAAGCAGCTCGAAGCAGATTTTTTATTTCATAATGTTAGTCGCCGCCGTTAGCTGCCTGTTTCGCTTAACCTAATATTTCCGTTTAGTTATAGAACCTTCAAGATACACAACAATTTGACTGAGGAAAATATTTACAAACTCTATCTTTTGGAAAGTGAAATAGTATAGCGAACAAAATATTCATAAGTTATATTTATACTACTATCTGACTATAGATATGCTCCGAGTATATTCACGTTAAAATATATTGTTATACTTAAGGATATTAAATAATTACAGTTTTGTTATTTCAAACAAGCTTGAACACGAAAGATTTACATTTATTCATTATAAGATAGTACTTTATTAAAATTCCACCTGATGATGAATGATCGTGTAGTTCTCGAAGCATATTCACTCCTAAGTTGAAAAGTATTGTTGACTAGGATAGACAAAAAATCCCAAACACTGTTTCAACTTCTCAATAACGAAGACTTCTACGTTAAAATTTTCAAAAAAATACTCTTCAAAAAAATACAAAAAAAATACAGATTAACCTCTATTACAATTTCAATATTAGTACAGCACATACAGTCGATAAGATTTTAAAATAAGTCATAAATTCCAAGAGCACTATGATTGAACCCAAAAAATAATATTAAGTCGTTTGTATAGTTAAACAAATATACAAATAAATTCGTAAAACAATTTTTCATTGGTCCCTGGTACGAGTATCGCGTATTATAGCAACTTCCCACTCCTAGCTTTATTTGACATGCCTTATCCGCCTCGACCCAATTATAATAAATAATGGGTTAGGATACTGTTTCATGTCGGAAATGACCGAGACACCTCCTTCGATAGAGAGTGAAATCTGATATTCAGTGATGAAAATAGATGACTAAGGCTTCAATTGTTACTGTCGTTTGTAAAATTATGTAATAAAGTCTTAATCAAAATCACTTCGTTTACTAAAAAATTTCAAAAAATATCAAAACATTTCGAATACCCTTAAAACAAATTTAAAAATAATAACATAACTGATCTAAGAAGATGGAAAAACATCTGTTGGACGAATAAAATGTGCACTTTAATCATTGTCGTGATATTTGTTAATATTGCAATGTAGGGATTAATGGTATTTAATATGGATTTATAATGTACAGATGTACAGATATATGTTTTTACAATAATGTACAGATATGTTTTTACAAACAATTAAACTTTCAGTATTTTACTTGTTAGTTCTTATGTTAACCGTAATAATTAAATAAATAATAATAAATAAACGTTTACACACTCACAGCCCCGCACTAGGATTCCCTGTGTTGTGGGTGGCATGGACATACACAATTATCACATCACAAACACCCGTGACCCGATAACAAACATTTATCTGTCACATAAATATCTGCCCCGGCCGGGAATCTAACCCGGGACCCCACGCTCGGCAGGCAGGGTCGCTACCAACTGGGCTACGGGGTCGTATTAAATAAATAAATAGTAACATACAGAGTTATATATGTAACTATATGTAGAGCTATACGAGTGCATTTTTATTCTTCATCATCATTACAATCCATAAAGTTCTACTCTCGGATTCCCCACTTACAATGAGAAGGGTTAAGGTAATAGTCGGTGAAGCTGGCCAAGTGCGTGTTGGCAGACTTCACATACCCTAGAGAACATAATGGACAATTAAATTAGTATTCATTTACTTTGCAACAATCCTCAAGCACAATGTATGATGGTATATACTTGTATACATGCATAGAACCTCCCTTCTTGTTACAAAGGAAAACATGTATTAATGATAAATAAAAGTATGTACCAACATACATACCGTCACCAACACGTGTTTCGCTCCGAAACAGATTCTATACATGCATATATGTATAACATCATACATTGTGCTTGCGGATTGTTGCAAACTAAATTAATACCAAATTAATAACAATGAATTTCCGCAAAGTAACGCCTGATACTATCAACTATAATGGATAATTCTCATGGATGCAGGTTTCCTCACGATGTTTTACATCACCGAAGCAAGTCATAATTAATTTGTAAAAGTACATAATTTGAAAAATTAGAGGTGAGTGCTGAGTTAGAACTCAAGTCAATCGTACGGAGACATACCTTGAAACTGCTAGGCTACTATAGCTTTTGTTTCGTTATTATTTAGATTAGGTACATTAATTATAAAACATCTTTAGATTCTTGATATTAAAAACGACATGGAAGACATTCATTAACATTTTTTTTACTCTCCACAAGAAAGCGCTCCCTCCGAGGGTTCCTTGAATGCATCACATTAACCTAACCGAGGAAACTTACAGTTGTAACAGATGTAGCAAATGTAAGAAGCTGTAATTGAAATGAAACGTAATACTTAAAATATTTTGTAAAGTTTTGTGTGAAACACAACTACCTAATATATCCTATAGAAACGAAGACATAACATTAGTTCTGTATTCAATTGTAATGAAACCTTTAAAACCTTTAAAAGGTACCGGGTGCCGTGGGAGCGATGACGGGACTGGTTTATGTGGGATTTTCACCGCACTAATTAGAGGACTTCGTAATCTCCATAGGAACGCAATCGAAGTGCTCTGAGCGCGGTGCCCCTATCGGGCTTTGACCGGGAGGGGCAACATGTCCTGTCCCGCACCATCCGATCATAACGATGGGACGCAGCCACACATACCGTCGCCCTTCCCGGGGTCGATAGCCGGACGGTTCGAGTTCCCACTCTTACCGCTCGCAACCCCAGAAGTCCCATTTAGTCGCCTCTTACAGCAGGCAGGGAATACAATAGATTGTATTTTGGTCCCGAGCTACAGTGAAGTACCTAGTAACAATATTTAATTCTGAAAGGATTAATTGGAACGCTTAACAATATTACAAATCTCAACAAACTATGTATAATGATTCGAAGCATCAATTCTTAAATTTTGAGACAAAAGTTATAAAAACATATCAACTTATCTTAAGTTAGAAATGATCGCAGATATAGTGATTTATCAGTTGATATTTCTTAGAGACTTCAATTTTATTTATTGCTGTAGCGTGGAGATATATTATTTTAAATTAGTATTAATTTATTTTGCAACAATCCGCAAACACAATGTATGATGGTATATACTTGTATACATGCATAGAACCTCCCTTCTTGTTACAAAGGAAAACATGTATTAATGATAAATAAAAGTATGTACCAACATACATACCGTAACCAACACGTGTTTCGCTCCGAAACAGAGCATCCTCAGGGTGAGTAGATTCTACGAATGTTAACCGCAAAGTGACTGAAAAGTGAAGTGTTAGACTTTGCGGTTAAATCAACTATAGTATATTATTTTATAATCTACTAGTGGTGCGTCCTGATATCGTTTGGGATCAAACATTTATTATTATACATATACGCATGATATATAGCTTGTGTCCACCCGGAATAATGTACCATTCAGGTGGTAAAAGAATTTTTCATATAGGTGATGTGGTTCCGAAAACTACATTCCGCATATATGAACTCACAAAATTCGTACACCTTTATATTATTAGAATATATATTCCTATGTATACCCTAGCGCAATCGCTTCCATCTCTGTGGGACGAACTTTATCGATAACAGTTACAAACGAAAACTGCTACGTAGTCTGTGTAGCTAACTTTTGAATTACATTGTTTGTTATTTCTTAGAACCAAGAACAGATATCCACGCACTTGATTCCTTAACAATGTATTATTATTAAATGTTAACACTTAACTTACTAGACATTTCCGACTGTCGATTATTGGATCGGAAGAAATCTACAATGTTTATGAATTATTCGTGTTGTCATTGTACTAATTTAAATATAAAAGATATGATTACTCACAATACACATACCAATCTATACCAAATATGTACATAAGTGTCAAATAACCCGAATGTCTTTGTCAAGACTTGACATTGTTCCGTCCTCTGTAATTGATTGACCGAATTAAGCTACTTCCCAAGCAACTTTAGCTGGATAAGTGAGTGATATTTACTTTCCTAATTTATGCTTTATTGTAAAAATATAAATTAACACACATATCTATCTGTATAGCTTACGTTTTTATTTTCTCTGCGTGTAAGTTATTATATTGTAAAAAATATTTTTCCGCGGTAAATGCGGTAATGAAGCCTATGTCAACGTCTTAGCTAGGCGTTCAACTTTGTCTATGTAAAAGATCACGAAGAATTGTTGCTTAGTTTTTACGTGAAACTATACTAAACAGACCTAACTTTTTATCTTATTTTAACAATTAAAATATTACTAGCGAAATAGGGATATTATAGCGGACAGAAGAAACGAAAACCTAGGCTGTAGTATAAATATTCTTGATTCAAGATAAAAGTTAGGAAGTCTGAAATTATCTCGGACGAAGTTAAAAAAATTTTTGGCTTAAGATTTTTATTTTTATTTTTTAGACTACACGTCACTACTGTTCCGAGTTTAATCTTTCAAAGCAAGTAGCATTAAACCAGCTGATAAAAAAACATTTGAAATTGACGAAGTTGCAAAAAATCAAATAGTTAAACACACACAATTAGTGAAAGTAGAGAAACAAGGTGTGTACCCAATGTCTAAAAACATGCCAAGTGGTCGACAAGGTAAAAAAGTTAGGGGAACTCTGCACTAAACTATTGGTCAATCCGCACTCGAGCAGCATGGCGGACTATGTTTTCGATTACCTCCACTACGAAGAGAGATGACGTGAGTTGCAGTAAAATACTTAATGATTGAGAAACATTCTCCATATATAAATATCAAATATTTGAATTCGTAAGATCAAAAACTTTACGTAACTGAAAATTTGGAGAAGGAAAACGAACCTCACATAATTACGTACTTATTATTGTGCGTATATCTCTTATTAAGAATGGTTTCAAGGAAAATAAATATGTAAGTAATCTGATACTTAAATTGGTAGGTAAATATCTAGTAGACACATTTTTATGTTACAAGCAATTATATAACGCAAACATTTCCAGTGCCATACACTTGGCTATGATTCATAATGTTCTACCTACATATATCTACACAAATTTATCCGAAAGTATATTGTTTATAGTTTACTAGCGGTCCACCCCGATATCCTTCGGTTATCTAATTATAAGTAAAAAAATGAAGATCTACACTAGAGCAATAAACTAGAATCACTTCATCGCGAGTTGCTCAAGACAATTTTTTATCATTTACAAGGTATAATCGTTTGAATGATAATTTTATTAGCTTTTGTGTTTTTGACCGATATTTCGACCCAATTACATGAATAAAAAAATCTTGACGATTGAGACTTGACAGACACTAATGACCAATGAGCCTGTCAGCTTTACGTGTACTTCGATTTGAGTTCTTGGTACCATATCAGGACACAGCACATCTATATATGATAAAGTATACGGCTTTATCTCGACAAAGTAAATTGTATGAATATGACATAAATCGATACAAGAGAAAGAAGTTACAAGATTACTAACATACACTTCGACGATTATTTAAGTATATTTATAAAAAAAGAGTTACAGCGATGGAAAAAATATCTAATGTGCTGAGTATTAAATCAGGATACGAGACAGAAATTGTGAAGATTCGCCTCGAGTGGAGTGAGGCTGATGTGAGGAATCTCAATCATGGAAAGCAGACATAAACGCCAAGTCAGTTTCTCGGAGTATTTACTATAGAGAAGCCTAACCAAACACCCAAAACATTTATAAGAGGTGGTATGAATGTTTTGTCTATGTATATTTTACGAAACCACACCGAGTACAACATAAAATTCATAAGTGAGAAAGCTACTTCAGAAGTGCCCCGGCTAAAGATTTTGTTTCCTTAGATAAAACAATTTTATAACCGTCCAAATGTGATATTAAGTATAATGTGTAAATATGAAACGGCGTATATTTTATATGAAACTTATTAGTCTCATGTTACAATAAAGAAAAAAAAAAACAGAATTAGACGAGTTATTTGTAACGATGACAATAAATTTACGATAATAACAATAAATTTGTTTCTTTATCAAATAACGATAATTTTCAATTACTTAACTAAAAAACCTAATTTCCTCTTGCTTTCGAGGCGTAATGTGCGGCGTAATTTTAGGAAACCCCATTGCGACCCACGTTTTGAAATCTCTTCTTTTTTAGCACACCTAAAAATAACCGTATTAAGTACTGGTTTTCCTGCGCCAGATTACATTAGCTCCTTAATGACTTACGTATAGTGGTTAATTTTGATGTTTTTTGCGATAAGTATATCAAAATTAAACCGTACCGATTGTCAAGATCTTGTGTAATAATTGTTGCCAAACCAAATAAATAACAAAATAATAAAACGTAATCTAAAAACGCATCCCATCCGCAACCTAAATACAGTAAATAGTTTTAAAAATATGTATGAAAAGCATTTACTCAACTGTAGTAATACAAATATTATATAAATATTAATTCTATGTATTATTCAAGGTTATATATATATATTGTTGCAATATTGTTAAGATTTATGTAAACTATTTGTATATATATATATATACCTGTCTACAAAAGTCACAGCAACCATTGGCGTTGGCACCACTGCGCGAAAATAAAAGGACTGCACTGAAAACCAGCAGCAGTGGTCCTTGACCGTTCCATCGCATAGGCTGAGGGCAGTCCTTTGTCGCCATACACGTATTTATTACTGTACTGTAAATGTATTAATTAGTTTAAGTCCTTATGACGAAATAAATGTTTTCTTTCTTTCTTTCTAATCTAGTATAATTTTTTATAAAATCTATGATGTTCAGGAATATTCTCTACATTTGTTAAAAACTAAGATACGATTTTATTTATTTAAAAGTAACAGATTTCATTAATGTATTTTATGTTATTTATTAAGTACGCAGTTATATTATGATGTTTGCAAATAACTGAAGAAATTTTGTTTACTAGATACGCTTAGTATTAAAGTTTCTATTATACTTTATATTTATCCTTTCGTAATTGACTATTACCTTCAAATCCAACGGCAAAATGTTTTCATATTTTTTCGGAAGCCATTACAAAAAGCAATATATAATATTTTCCACTATAATTATTGTCAAAGTTTATTATTTAAAGCCTATGAGTTACAGATGGGAATCGCTAAATCGTTTAATTTATTTTTCGTGAACCTCATATATTAATAGGCTGATATTTATTCAAAATAACTATTTTACTAATAAATTTTACTTATTATACGTCAATGCTTGACTATACTTTTTTCTAATGACAAGTAGCGAAATGTAGCCTTAGATGGTAAACTTAGAAAAATACTAGAGTAATAATTCAAGAGTACCGCTTGCGTCGCCGTATTAATTTTTACCTCTGGCTATGGGAAGCAGCTTTTACGTTCCTGCAAGCTAAGTACTCCAAAACAAGACAAGTTATTCATCATTAATTAATCGAGTGTTAAAATTATATATCATCATTTCCCGGCCCTCATCCCAATCCCTTGGGGTCGGCACAGTGTGTCTTTTCCTTCCATACATCTCTATTTTTCGTCATCTCAGTGCACACATCCTTAATCTTCATATCGTCTTCTACACGCTTTTCCATCCATCCCTTATATCCATCTACTTCCATTCTTAGCGTTCTTCTCGTCACATGACATTTCTCCCTACGCATTACATGACCATACCATGATAAATGGGCACCTCTCACTTTCTTCTCAATAGGTCGTACTTTCAAACTTCCTCTAACATATTCATTTCGTACTCTATCCATTTTTGTAACACCACACATCCATCTCAACATTGGCATCTTCACTGTATGCATCCGTCTTTCCTCCTTTCTCTTCAAAGCATAACATTCCAAACCATACATAAAGACAGGTCTAATGATGTTCTTATAGACTTACCCCTTTAATTTAAGAGGTATCCGGAAGTCGCATATACTACCCGTGCCCTGCCGCCATTTCATTCACCTCGTATCATTTGGCGATCCACAGCACGGTCTATATCGCCATCGGCTTGTATTAGTGAGCGGAAATACCGGAAGTCGGTGCAAACTGGTAGAGACGCACCATCAAATTAAATGGGCACAGAACCAGAAAGACCGTCGAAATCGAAGAACATATACTCAGTTTTGGTTCTGCTGATTTTCAAGCTAACAAGAACAATATCGTCGGCGAATAGCATACACCAAGGTGCCTCTTTCTGTATGTCCGATGTCAGAGATTCCATTATTAAGAGGAAGAGGTAAGGGCTTAAAGCCGATCCTTGGTGCAAGACAACTTATTGGTGACGCCGATTGCCGACCTCACGTGAGTACAAGATTGTCTGTATATCCCTCGAATCAACTCCACATACTTCCCTGGCTCACCTTTCATTTCAAAGCCCACCACACAATTTCACGAGGAACTCGGTCGTATGCCTTTTCCAGGTCGACGAACACCATGTGCAAGTTTCTATGCACACGTCTGTATTTTTCGCACAAAAGGCGAAGAGCAAATGTGGCGTCCATCGTACCTCGACCCGGCATGAAACCGAATTGGTTCCCCGTAAATTCACTTTCTTCTCGCAGTTTTCTCTCTATCACTCTTTCCTACGCTTTCATAGTATGTGACATAAGCTTTATTCCCCGATAGGTGTCGTAGTCTTGCACGTCACCGTTGTTTTTAAAGACAAGCACCAGCGTATTTTTGCACCATTCTTCAGGGATTGTCTCTTCATGCAACAACTTATTGAAGAATAAAGCCAGTCACTTATATCCATCCACACTTAACAGCTTTTTTATGTTAAAAGCCGACAAACGAGCAGACGAACCGCCTGATGATAAGTGGTCACCGTCGCCCATGGACATCAATAAGACTAAAGATATCACTGATGCGTTGTTGTCCAGGAAATGAGAAGAAGGTAAGAAAGAATGTACTGACTCTCAAGCCCCCAGCCGGAACACGGCGAGTCGTTTGGCGGCTGATTCAATCAGGAGGGTGGTAGCTAGCCAGGCAGTCTTCACGCAAAGATAATAATACCACTAATAATATTAATGACTTAATAATAATACTGATAATATAATCCTTATGCGTAGCCCTACCACCAAGCAGGCTGGCTTCTGTCGCGTCTTACGACACCCTTTTCTACCAGCATGGGATTGAGGGGAGTATTCTAGGCCGCCCCAGTACGGTCAGCTTCCAAACCTCAACTGGTATTTCATCTGGGCCCACAGCCCTCCCATTCGTCATACCTTGCACTGTAGCTCCCACTTCAGACACACTTACCTCCCTAAATAATCCTGCGTTCACTCGCACATTCTCAAGCTCACCATTACACGGATTCTCTTCATTCTATTTATTTATTTATTTATTGGGATTGCCAACGCAAGATACAGCGCCACAAGCTTAAAATTTACCCACGTTATAGACGTATACATAACTGCTCCTACAATTAAAGGCAATCACAGCATGCGTTTTGTTACAAATTCGCTACACACAATTTTATACTTTTTTAATTATGACTACAGTTACTACAATACAATAACAATAGAAATTACATTATTTGTTTATAATACAAATTGAATTAGATAATGTCAATGGAATATTCATAAATCAGCATGTCAATATAGTGAGAAAGTACATTATAATAGAATTAGGTCAACAGATTAAGAGGGTATGTCACATATCTTTTTTTTTTAATTTGGTAAACCTATCAAAATGTATATTATATATTATTATTTATATATATTATATTATATATTATTATTTATATATATTATATTATATATTATTATTTATATATATTATATTTCAGGCACTTTATTTGTATATTTGTTGTAAAGACGTGATAGACGGACTACAGGAAAGTCCCGACCCAGGTTTGTTTTACAGAATTTGGATGAAAGTAACATGCATGGGTGTCTCGGTATTTTTGAAGGGAATTAAACTGGAATTTACTCAAAAGAGCTGGGCAATCAATTTCATCATTTAGAAGTCTATGGAGGAAAAGCATGTCTAAATAAGCTCTGCGTGAGGAGAGTTGCTGTAGATGAAAATGTTTAACTCCCTCTATATATGAGTTCATAGTAAGTGGAAATTTGAAGCGTCGCGATAGGCTGTGAATAAATCTCCTTTGTACCTTTTAGATTCTGTCAATGTGGATCTTATATGAGGGACACCATACTGTGCTACAGTACTCAAGCTTACTTCTAACATAAGTGTTGTATAATTGAATAACTGTGGCGGGTCTTTTGAACCCTCTTGAAGATCTTAAGATGAATCCCAGTGACTTATTTGCATCCTTTATTATTTGGTCAATATGGTCTGCAAAGCGTAATTTGCTATCTATCAGAATACCGAGATCTCGAATACAAGTCAGTTCTTGAAATTTTTTACCTTCAATGAAGTAATCTGATTGCAGTTTACAGCGTTTTCTGGTAAATTTGATATGGTAACATTTTGTGGCATTCAAGTACATTTTATTTATACTACACCAATTTTGTAAATTATCAATATCTTCCTGCAGAAGCATCGAGTCTGTGCTGTCCGTTATTTTTTTAATTAATTTAATGTCATCCGCCAAAAGATAAATTTTACTGTAGTTTACGACCTTTGTAATGTCATTGATAAAAACATTGAAGAATAAGGGTCCCAATATGGAGCCCTGAGGCACCTCAGAAGTCGCTAGAAAAGACTGTGCTTGCCATGAACGACAACTCGTGAATAACGATTTGAGAGATAAGTTGTACACCACTGAAGTAAGTTTTCTGTTATCCCAAATGTATAAAGATTATTAATAAGAATTTTGTGATTAACTTTATCAAAAGCCTTCGAGAAGTCAGTATACACGGCATCCACCTGTATGTTTTGTTCCATGTCTTCTTTCAATTCAGAAGTGAATAAAGTAAGATTGGTGTTGGTTGACCTTTTTGTCATGAATCCGTGTTGATTGGTGGTGATATGTTTCTTAATGTGATTATAAATAACAGAATGTATTACCATGGATTCGAATAACTTAGCGATGGCAGATATGATAGATATTGGCCGATAATTCACTATGAGTTCTTTTTTTCCCTGCTTGTATATAGGTAATATCCTAGCTTCTTTCCAAGCTTCTGGAAATATACCCATCTGGAAGGATAAGTTGAATAAGCAAGCTAGTGGAAAACTCAGTATATCTGCACATTTTACTAAAAAAATAGGGTGTATATTGTCCGGACCTTTACCTTTGCTGATGTCAAGTTTTTTTAGTTTTACTTTTATGTCATGTGGTGAGAATTGGAAGTGTTTTATTGGGTCAATCATGCAGTGTGTAACGTCAAATTGGATGCATTTACGTCTATATTATCGTCGTTATATTTTTCATAAACGGAAGAGAAATGTATTGCAAACATGTCAGGAATATTATTATTATCTGTTTCAAAAGATACATCGTCATTTAATATCATTATGTCCGGGTAAGATGAACAATTCATGCGCATATTTTTTATGTGTGCCCAAAATATTTTCGAGTTTTTCTTGAGTTCAGTTTCTAGTTCGTCTATGTATCTATTATAGCAGTCTTTTAGTAATCGATTACAATCGTCTCTTAAATATTCAAACTCAATTTTATGTAATGAATTATTATATTTCTTAATTTTCGCATGATATTTATTCTTCTGGTGTAGTAAATAAATTAAATGGTATGAGAACCAGTTAGGATAGGATTTGGTGCGAGGTATAGTCATGGGGACGAATTTCTTAATAGTGCTATGTACAATCTCGTAGAATCTCGTCACCATGTCATCAATACTTGCACATGATTCAAATTCATCTAACCATTCATTCATTAGTTCTTCAAAAGACCCTTTCCATCTTTATGTCCTCGTCATCCAATAACTCTTCTTACCTCTGTTACAGAGCCTTTCAATGTACTGTCAAGTACAATGCTAACACCATTTCTTTTTCCATCGCTCCCACAATAGAAAAACTTGTATCCTTCAGCAATTTCTCTAGCTTTCGATACCGTCCGTTTTGTTTCCTGTAAACATACCACATTTACCTGTTTTCTTTTCAAAACATCTGCTAGCTCTCTTCCTCTTCCAGTCATCGTCCCTACGTTCCCACTTGCTAACTTCAATCTCACTTCCCTCTTGTTTCGAGCTCGCTTTTTACCCCACCTGCACCTATCCGGATTGATGCAACAACCCTTGTCTATTTCCCATAGAAGCCGGGGGACTGCCCCTGCGCGTCGCCTGCGGGCTGCGCGCCCCTTAGCCTTGTCATATACTCTTTACTTAGACACACCATATTTGGTTTCAGCTAAAAATTTTACAAACGGTCGCCTGCCTGACGCCAACCCTCCTTGGGATTGCTTTCGTTGGGAATAAGAGGGGACATGTGGTATTGGAATTATGGGATAGGAAAGGGGTACCGCCGCCACAGGATAAAGGAATGTGACAACAGCAGCTAGGGTCGCGTCCCCGTAGTAATTCCACACAGTACCGGATAGGTATCTGATGGAACCACTCTCTGAACTAAAATTGAGTATTAAAATTATATATATCACGGAAATTCTAGAAGCTGGCTAAACTGACCTAGTGTCGCGTAGAAATCACGTGATTTTTTCAATGACATCTGGCGCTAATAACTGGCGATACCGTACCCCGACTTCTATTTTGACAGTTGACGAAGGACTACCGTAGTTACGAATACGTAGCTAATTTTAACTTGGTTGGTTGTGGTTAATATAAAGCTAGATTATACTATATCTAGCCTTTGTGTAGTGTTTTTAAATGTCACATGTGGTTCATTATATAATATTACATCGTATATGTTTAGTAACTTTATTTGAAGAAAGGAAAAAAGTTTTATAAATGATGTAGATGTTTTGAACCAGAAAATATTTTGTAAACCATCTAGTGAATTTGTTTCAAATAGTAATCCGATCGTTAAAATAATTATTTTTTTTAATTTGATAAATTTCCTGTCAGTTACATAATTATCCAATCACGAAAACATTCTTCGCAAGTTATATTGCTAGATTTCAAACAAAGCTCCATAACTTTAAAAGTACTAATCGCTCATTACAAATATACTTTCAAGTATACAAGATAATGTAAATTATCATGTTTTACATTCTTAACCTGGACTCATAGGATTGCACTTATTAAACCCATTAAGGATGTATAGAAATGATTGCTAATTCAATTATTTCAGTGTCTGTTAAACTTGAAATAATATATTTCAATATCAATGTGATATATTGTTGTGGTGTACAATATAGAGGATTTTTGTTTATTTTTTGTTTATTGTACATTAGTAAAATACTTGAGTGTCAGACAAAACTTCCTTATCGCGATCAGCGATCAGCGATTTCTTCGGACAACTTTAGATGACTAGTTAATGTATAATTTATGAATGAGAAACGCACGGATTTCCGTTAACAAAGAAGTGGATTCTATAACATTGCTCTAATGCAGATTGGCAACCCTCTAGGTATAACGGTCAACGTATGATTCGAAAGTTCTATTGCTACACGAAAGTCTCCGACATGGTTTATGGACATAACTGCATACCGACAGCCGACACGAAGTCTATCGTATCAAAAGTAAGTATTAAACTGGGTGGTACCAAACCATGATTTTCAGCACCCGACAACAACGTAGTCATAATAATAGGAAAAAAAAACTTACTTCATTTCCGAATCTGATTTAGCAAGCATCCACACGACGCGCCCGGGGTCCCGCCTGGAGCCCAGGGCCATAAGCTGTGAGAGTTTAGCTCCCGGAGGTAACGGAGGTCGTCTCGGCACCTGCCCCGTCCAAGTGGCGATCGCCAGCATCTCTGGACTCTCCTTGACGAGATACTTTTGCGTTGCCATGCATTTACCAGATGCGTCCTGGAGGAATAATTAACAAAATATTCATAACTCTAAGTAGGCAACCGCCTAAAAATATTATAAGGGTAGGTATATTATTAAAAACAAGTATTTTGGTTAAATATTTATGTATAACATCAAGGATTTAATATGACGTCTCTTGTTTAACGATTTTATATCTCTTATAATAAGCATTTTCATTTAAACTGTTTGTGATACTCGTATTAAGTGGATTTTTTGTACATCCACCATCGTTGTGCCGTACAAAAAGAATATCTACGATTATAGAGGAGATATCTATACAAAACTTGAGTGTTCACGCAACAGCAACGCCTTGTAACATATGAAAATAGAAATACTTTTGTATTAATATACATGTATAAGTATATATATATAAAACTATCTATATATATATATATATATTTAATGCATTTACTTTGACTCATATAAAAAAGATCTTTGGTGCAGTATATAGCAATTTCAAACATATATAATTATGTTACTGTTAATATTGGTCTTCTGTATAATCGTTATGTGCATTCAAAGTAAAATTTATGTTACTTCACAACAAATTTGACTTAGTGTGTGTTAAGAATAGGCCCATTGTTTTAAATAAGTTCAAGTGAAAGAAAAAACCACAAGAAGCAATTAATTAGAACTGCGATTGAAAATAAACAGGATATTTTGTTTACAGTAGCTGGGAATAACTCGTAATAGGTACAAATATGTATAACAATAATCAATTATTTCTATATATACATCCAACTTTATACTCAATTTGAAGTTTAAAAAATGTGACTCATAAACTTTTATAAATTACAACATGTGTACAACGTTATCAACGCCGTTAGCACTTTATAATGTGAATCATGAGAATGTTTTCCATTATTATTAATTTACAAGTTGTAGTTCTTGACTACAACTCCCAACACAAGTTTGAAGTTCAATACATCAAGAAATGTGGTTTTCCGTACAAACTTCAGTACCCCCTTTAGCGACTAGTGTCGAACAACACTGTTAAACTAGCGAGAATTGAAATTTTGTTAGCTACTGGCATAGATATGTATGTGTACTCATTTTAGTGAGTTGTATTAGGGAGAACTCTAACATTTTAAATATATTCAATAGTGTATAGTTAGGTGTAAAACAAAAAAAAATGACAACACAACTTTGCAGCATTGAAGACAAAAAGAGAGAGAGAAAAATATTGGCAGTGTGGCCGTCCGCAAAACTGTATTGCAATTACATTAATACAAAAATAATGTTCGCTTAGAAAAAACATTTTATGCCTACGACCTGCTCCCTACACTTTTCCCTAAGTCCCATGTTTCGACTCGCTTTATTTGATTAATAATATTTGTGAGCGGTATGGCCCTTGCTTCCCCTAGTATTTATTAAATATGTTACTGTCCTCTTTGTAATTGAAGATTGTTTGTAGCAAGTGACGGAGGTTAAAGGCCGTAGATTTGACTGACAAATAGACAAGTCTTTCGACATGAGTGGTCATATCATATCCTGTGTTCGAGTATCGCGTTAAACAAGATAATACCTTTTTTTTCTTGTATATATTGTCATGGACACTCGCATATGTACAAGAAACGAATAAAAAAATATTTATTTGAAGGCTACAACTAACAAAAGATAACAGAGATCCTTACTTAAGTTAATACTACTTAACATAAAGATATACATAAGTTTAATCTGAAGCGCGAACATTACCCTGGAGAGTTTTGCACGGACCTCTGACTTAAAGCGATAATAACTTGCTTAGTAGAAAAAACATTCTAACGAAACTTACACTCCTATGGGTTCTCAATAAAGTCCATAAAGGACATCATGTCATATAACATGATATGTCATGCCATCATCATGTCATCAAGGATGTCAATAACATGATTGTATTAGTGTACTATTTTTCCTGTAAGTATGTAATTTCACGTTTATTTAACAGAAAGACCTAGTATTATAGTAGCCGTAGATATAACTGAATCGGGTAAAGTAGAATATTGTAAAGTATATAAAGTATAAAGTATGTTGAACGAGTTATTCAATTAGGTGTCCTCTTAGTGGGTGGTATTGAAGGCGCGCCGTATTTCTACTACGGGAACTTTACCGTTACTTTGAAGAAATGTTATGCTGAAAGTGCAACATTGACTTGGGTGTTGCATTGTGAGACCAAACGATGTTTGCCGTCTCAAAAATCGACAACTTTTTGTTTCTTAACATTTTGGATTGAAATTTTTTGCAGGTATTTTTGTATGTTTATGGTATAGGAATAATGGAACGCCATTATTTTTAAAGTAATATTTGTTTGGTAATAAAATGTCAAAAATGAACTTATTTAACTTAACATACAAAAAAGTTAATAATAATACCTTGAAGTTATTTTATTATTAGTAATTATTGATATTCTATTAGTTATAATTATTTAAATGGTAGGACATTATAAAACAATTTAAATAATAAGAAAATAAAAAAAATACAAATACCAATCATCACTTGCCGTTACCAAAAGTTCTTCCGCTTCGTCAAGTAAATCTTTTGATATAAGAAAACTAGGTATATTTAAGCTAGATTCATATGGATCAGATGTATACAACAAAATGTGCAAAAGAATTTTATGAACTGAAGACGGCATATACATATAGTACCAGTTGTATTCCCTCACATACAATTGGTATTGGTAGTATTAGTAATTGAAAATTGTCTACCAAATACTTTTCAATATCTGAAGTAGTTTTCCCGTTTATATAAGAGCACATATATCGCGTCGAATACAAACAAATTCACTCATTTTCTTTTTTTAGTGATTGACTTAAATGACGTATCCGAAAACTGACAAAAATGATGAAAACACGGGTATTTAAAGGATCGTAGTTTTAGTACCTTGCTCAAATTTATGTGACAATTGATTAATATAGTTTTCACGGAAGTAATGTAACTGCATAAATTTTTAAACACAAAAAAGTATTTAATTTTATCCCCAGTAATATTAATAGACAGAAATAGGAGATTTTTCTCCCGTTGGATATTTTTGCTTTTAGATCAAAATGGCGCAGTAATGACGCAGGTTTTTTTATTTCCTTGTATAACTGAATAGTTAAGGAATCCGATAGAATGATTAACTCGATACCGGAAGTGGCAATAAGGATTCTTCCAGGTGACGTATAAAAAGACGGAAAATTTCCTTATGTCACTTAAAAATTGATAAAAAAATACACATTTTTTTTTCAATAAAATCATAATGTATTTGTAAAGTAGAGACTCTGAGCAATCAAAAGATATGTAACACTCAAATACTTTCTTGTAAAACATAATAATAATCTTAAGTTAAACTTTGATGATGTGCTATTTGGTTCAAAGAAAATATCGAAGTTCAATGTTTGATACTAAATTTATATACTTACCTAGAACCAAAATATTTTCAGTTTTTAACATTATTCATAAAAGTTTTATTGTGTGAAAATGTCAAAACATAGAAAAAACTATGGAATTACAATGTTCATCTAAATCATTTTTGAGACGGATCATACCGTTTGGTCCCATAGTGCGTTGCTCCGACGAAGTTGCACATATTAGGTTGGGGAAAAAGTCTTTTCGCATTTTTTATGAAAGTTCAAAACATTTTCAACAAAGTTTTTTTAAATTTAAGTAAAGTATATAAGTACCATTTTGTTCGATAACTTTTTGCCATCTTGTGGGTAGGGACATGATCCCATTGCTATAGAAATTTCTCTCAACTTCTTGCTTCGTTCTCATCAGTTGTTCGAAGTAGAGTTCAGAATCGATGGTCCTGCTTGGCGGTAACAGCTCATAATGAATGATGCCCTTCCAATCCCACCATACACACAGCATTACCTTGTTGCGAGTTAACCCGAGTTTCGCCACATCTGTGAAGCCTGACAGATCTTTGACCACGACCTTT
Organism: Megathymus violae; assembly: GCA_003671415.1. NCBI lineage: Eukaryota > Metazoa > Arthropoda > Insecta > Lepidoptera > Hesperiidae > Megathymus > Megathymus violae. The sequence continues at coordinate 598,786 of PDGT01000069.1, read as the reverse complement.
TTCGCACGTTCTTGTCGTACGTGATCCACTTTTCATCACCAGTTATCAGCTTCTTCAAAAATGGTTTGGTTTCGTTACGTTGTAATAAAGAATCGCAAATGAGGACACGGATTATGTTTTTTTCAGTGAGTTCGTGTGACACCCAAATATCGAGCTTTTTAGTGTACCCAACTTTGCCCAAATGTGTCAAAACTATTTTGTGATCAATTTCCACTTCTTCAGCTACGTCGTAACTACTGATATGCCGATCTTGCTCCACTTTTTCAAAAATGGCATCCATTTTATCCGTGACAGGGCGACCAGAGCGACGTGCATGTTTGACATTAAAATTTCCGGAATGAAAACGCTTAAACCAATTTTGTGCTACTCTCACAGACACTCACTAGGTCCATAAACATCACAAATTTTTTTCGCGGCTTGTGTTGCATTTTTGCCTTTTTTTGTAGTAAAATTTTAAAACATAGCGAATTTCTTCATTACACTCACTTATTTTGGCACTAAGCAAAACAAATAAAAATCACACATTTTCCAAATTTGAATTTGAAATTATCTTCATTAAAATTTAAACTTTTTAATGATACCAAAACTGGCCAGATGCAAATGGTATAGTCAAAGATATTCTATTACAAGTTCATACATACTAAAATGCGAAAATACTTTCCCCCCAACCTTATTATATTAACTCCAAGTAAGTTACTCCTTTTTTACAATGGAACTCAGTTAATAATGGCCTTGTCCGCAGCAGGTTCAATTGACAGACCTGGGCAAATTTTAAGTGACAGTTAAATACTTGTACTCCGTTCTTGGCTGTTCGTCGTCGTTCCTTGCTTCATTCATACCACCCGCAATGCAAGGAATCTTAGTTTGGGGCTGTGAGTGGAAAAGTATTTACTTTGGATCGTTTTTCTTCGTGCTTTTTGTGTTTTGGCTGTTGTCGTATTAATGTATAGAGATATAGAGATATTATATTACCGTAGCGTTTAATAAAAGCATCGGACGTATTATACCAAGGACCTATTCTATGAGACATTACTGACAGGCTGTAACAGTAAGTAACTGTATGAGATATATTATCACGGAATATTTTCTTTTTCTTGTTATTGTTGTATGGAAATTATATATCGAATATTATTATATATCGAAGCAGGCTAAAATAACTTTATTCAAATCGTTAAAAAGCAAGTGCACTCAGATGACATTGACAAAATGGCGGAGAACGACGGTTTGGAAGTTTGGCAAATACATAGTACCTACTGTGTAATTAAATTGAAACTTAAACTCTTAAAAACATGTAATAAAATAGTTCACGGGAAATATAATGAGTGTGCCTGTGAAACCTGTCATTTTATGTAACATCCAATATTTTCTATGCTCACAATAAAAAATTCAAGCTTGTCAAGAACATTTAAAGGGACTCGTTGAATTAATAAGATATAGATAACAGGTGTGTCCTTCACGACGAATCCGTTCATTTAATACTTTCCATGATGCAATTGTTAATTAAATTTTTAATTTTCTGAGGAGATATCAGAATTTGTTTATCTATGATATGTGCTTGTTAAGGGATCACCTATTAATGCTGGCACACTCCAACATTTACCATGCAGTATACTTGATTCGGAGATAATTGGGTGTAACAAACGTACAAAAAAAAACAGACAGAGTGGCGTATTCTATATAGTTTCTATCTTTTACTAAGCTATGCGGAACCCGGAGGAACGAAACCATGGTAACTTAATGTGAATTACATATCAGGCGCTACATTCCATGTAATAACCAGTAGGGTTCAAAGTTGTTCGATTTGATTAGGAAACTTTTTCACCTCTGAGACCTGCTTCAATAGTTTGCAAGGGAAAGTGATACCCACACATCCGCACTATGTACAGTTGGTTTCACTTAATCATAACTGTTGTGAGATCTGTGGGCGAAATGTCAGTAAGTGACATTGGCGGCCAACTCGTGAGGAGAGTTGTCAAATGAAGACAGTCGAGTAGTACAAGTAGTATGAAAAATTGTAAAAAGTGTGATTAAAGAGTATCTTCATTAAGTACTGGTTTTAATGCCCTGCGCCTAATATAACAATAACACAGTACCGAACAACTTCGTTTAGACCAAGTAGCATGATATATACATTGTTCGAGAGTTGTCTACAAAATCGGACGATACTTTTCGGAAAACGAGCTAACAAAATATATCACATTCATATTCATCTCTTTCGCATAAAGGATACTCGTTGAGTGTTACAGCGCAGCATGCTGCCAGCCAGCGTCCGGGAGTAATGCCACGGGTAGGAATTTAAGAAGATATAAACCTTCTGTTTATATGAATACAAATATTTTACGATTTATTATTTCAATATTATTCCTTAAATCTCTTGGATTTAAGGAAAACGATAGTTGGTACTAGCAATATACAAATATATATTGTACATTTAGTATTAAACTGACTAGGTCAGTTGGTACTAAGACATAGGCACACAATTAGTGGTAAACTGAGTACGTCAGTAGTACTAACTAAAATACATTGTTGTAGGCGTCTCAAATTGTCCTAATTACCATCTCTCGAAACATTTGACTGTGAAGGTGAGACATTTTCGTTGGGAGAAGTGGAAGCGTGGACTAGAATTTTATTTAATTGCAGCTATTGTCGTCGACCCTGAAAAAAAATAGGCTACTTTTCTACACTTAGGGGGGTCGGCATTACAAGAAATCCATCACAATCTACCTGATGGTGCCGAAGCAGAGCAAATTAATAATGACGCTTACCTGGTTTAATTCCACGTAGATTGCGAGATCGAGTATTACAAGCAGCTCACGAATGATATCCTGGTACTGTTGCAATGAAGGCTTACGTACTAAGGTATGGTGGCCTAAAATAGACGCTGATGTCGAAACATTAGTAAAAAGCTGTAAGGGTTATACCTTAGTTTCGGCGCCAAATCCTTCAACAACAATGAAGCGTCGTGAATTGCCATCACAAGCTTGAATCGACGTTGCAATTGATTTTTACGTTCGCTTCTCAGTGGGCACCATCAGTTTGTTATAGTTGACTATTATAGTAGATACATATAAATAAAGCCAATTAAGGTCGTAAACCTCTGCTAAAACAGTAAAAGTATTAAAAGAGATTTTTTGTAGATTAGGAACCCCGCAGAGTATTATTACCGCAGATGATGGCAGACAATTTGTTAATGAAGATTATTTTAAGCTATTTTGTTCTGAATTAGGCGTAAAAATTTATTTCACGACGACATATTGACCTCAACAAAACAGCAAAATCGAAAGACAAAATCAAGATATTCTAAAACGCTTCAAAATAAGTCAAAGTCAACGGTCAAACTGGTATGAAGACCTACTATTGTATCTTACAATGTACAATAGTACCCCACATTCAATTACTGGAAAAACTCCGTCAGAGTTATTTTTTGGCAGACAGTTTCATGATAAAATACGTTCCGTTATAGATTTAGAAAATCCATTCATTTCAGAGGCTAAAGACATAGACAAAATTATGGAAGAAAAGGGGAAACAACATAAGGATAAGAAAAGAAAAGCAGTCTATGCAGAAACAGGAGTCGGTGAAAAGTTCTATATGATAAATTAAGCTCGCCATTTGTTCTGTAATATATTGTGTTCAATAAAGATTAAATAAATAAATAAAGTAGAATAAACTTAGTATTAGTTATAATCCAACACCCCACACGGTCATAAATTGTAAAGGTCCAGAATAAAATATAAAAAACGATAAGAAAGGACAAGAACTAAAGAGAAACATTATTCATCTAAAATTTATTGAGGGACATTGGCAAATATGTGAAGATGATAAATCAAAATCAGATAACGTTGATTGCGAGACAGACAACGAGGATTAATTAAGAAATCAGTTACATACTAAATTTTACATAAAACAATTCAATAAATTACGGTATTATTAGGTTATATGTGTTCGTATTTATTATTTAGAAAAATGTTTAAATTTAATTAGATGTTCAGATTTCAATTTGTTATAAAGTAAGAGGTGTGCTGTTATGTTATAATAAAGAGATGTCGGCGCACGTTGTCACTAATGACATATACCATACCACAGCTATACTGGGAATAATTCCTTTGTTTAAATTATACACCTAATACTTACCTCTGTGATAAGTAGACGTCACAGCACCCAAATTAATAACAAAACAAACGTTCAAATATGTTTGATGATGCATAGGCTTCCGTAGTTAACACGAGTAATTGGATTTTGTTTATCGCCATTAAAAGTAAGTTTGCATCGCCTGGTATAACTATAAAAGCAAAGGTTAAGCAAGTATCAAGTTAATGGCAATCCATTATTTTTAGTTAGTAGGTATTAAACTATTCTGTAACAATCTGCGAGCACAATGTATGACAGTATAATGATAAATAGATAAATACCCCCTTCCCACAAGGAAAACATTCCATTATAAACTATCTTCTACATATATGTATGTATAGTAAGATGTAAAGTGATCGCTTTCTGTACATGAGGGATATACGAAAAAAACTATTATTAGGGGGGTATTTATTAACGCAATACAACCCAAAACAATAGTTAGTATTTTTGTATGTTTGTGAGTTGTGCGTGTCAATCTCAGAAACAGTTTAACCGATTAAGTTGTCGTTTAACTAACGTGTTGCAGTCACTTAATATTTAAAGTTTAGCTTCCAAACTTAATTTAATATTCATACAACGGGAAAAACCCAGTCTTAAAACAATGCAGGTGCTATTTTTAAGCCTAAGCCGTAGTTCTCCTGAAGCGAAGCGAGGGCAGTTTGCTAATAAATAATATAATCTATGCTAATTTTATAAAGAAAAAGTACAAATTTTGTAAGTTCCTGAATATGTGGAAAATAATAAAAAGCGACTCGTCCCCGTCTTCATATAAAGCCTATCTCCACCCGGAATGATGTAGTACCTTGCAAACGGTAAAAGATTTTTTTCAAATACTTGCTTTGGTTCCGGAGATTACTTTCCGCATATACGTAAACTCAATTTGCAACAAAATTTGTACTCTTTCTTTATACACTCGTGGACAAAATTAGAGGAACGAAAAAAAAAAGGTTTAATATCTCGTGTTATAATTATCGTGCGTACTGGCCACATACATTATTATACTCTATGAAAATAAAAAAAAGTTTTGAAATGTTCTTTTTTCGAATTTCATTTGTTTTTCTGTCTTTATTGCGTAATATTACGTTATTTCGTACTGCGAAAAAATTTGCCAACTTTTGAATTTGAATGAAAATTTTGGTTTTGTTTAAATTTTTGCCTTGGCTTCCTTATTTATCGTGTAAAGTGTAAATTGTTACTGCTAATAAACTGAAAATACCAGACCTAAACGCCACTCAAGTTGCCAGGGCTGTTACTTTAATTGAAACTGGGCACACCTACAAACATGTGGCCCAAACGTTACAAGTATCCAAATCTGTGGTACACCGAGTTGTCAAGAGGTATCGGCAGACCGGACGATATACGAGACTCGCAGGACAGGGTCGTAAACGGAAAACTGTGGCGAGAGATGACCGTTTCCTTGTTAACCGGGTGCTCAGGAACAGGACTTTAACTTCTTCTGAGGTAAGAACGGAGCTCCAAGAAGTTCGAGGGGTTACAGTAAGCACAAAAACTGTGAGAAGTAGACTGAAATCGACCGGAATAAAATCACATGTGCCTGCCAGAGGCCCCCTTCTTACAACATGCCATCGAGTAGCTAGACTTAATTTTGCTCGCAATCACGAAAATTGGAATGACGAAGCTTGGAGTCAGGTTCTATTAACTGATGAATCCAGATTTTGCCTGAAACCAGATGATGGAAGGGTGAAAGTGTGGAGACGCTCGGGAGAGCGTTATGCTCAGTGCAACAAAAAGAGGCATATGGTGAAGGGTCAGTTATGGTATGGGGAGGTATTTGTATGGGGGCACGTACGGAACTGCAAGTCATTGAAAATGGATCATTAACAGCAGTACGATATGTAACTGAGATTTTGGAACAAGCTGTAGTGCCATTTGCCCCTTTCATAGGAGACGGATTTGTTTTTATGCATGATAATGCACGACCCCATACTGCGGCCGTGGTTGTTGAATACCTTCGAGACCTTGAAATCAACAATATGGGGTGGCCAGCACGCTCACCCGACTTAAACCCCATAGAGCATGTCTGTGACAAGCTTGGAAAACAAATAAAGAAAAGAATTCCTGTCCCCGCTAATTTGAGAGATCTCAAAAACGCGATACAAGAAGAATGGACCGCCATCCCTCAAGATTTTATTGATAACTTGATTAGAAGTATGCCAAGAAGACTGGAAGCAATTCGAAGAGCTAAAAGGGGCAACACTAAGTACTGATTACAGCCCACATTATAGCCTTTTTAAGCATTTATGAATAAAAAAAATTTAATGTTAAGTATAAAAATGTTTCTTTCCTGTAAATTTCGTGAATTTCTGTGAATTTCGTGAATTTTTATCCTTTAACTTTGTTTTTTCGACTTTCGCATTTTTTAAATAACGAAAAATAAGCAAAATACAAATTACTATACTTAATTGTCACAAATTTCCATGATATTTTGTTTTACACGCACTTTTTTTTGCGTTCCTCTAATTTTGTCCATGAGTTTAATATTAGTGAAGATAAATGCACGTTTCCTTTGTCAGAGGCATGGAGATGCTACGGATGTCTGCAGATATAAATAACGTAATACAATATGAACGCGGATTGTTGTAAATTATATTTATACCAATTTAACAATAAAGTTAAGTCTTTAGCTGCTAAATTAAAATAATGAATAATCGAGTGTACCACATACCTAAAAAACTTAACGATGTAACTAATCGATAATAACATTCGTTGGATGTATGTGCTATGTGCTATTTATTTTTTCTGGATTTTCCACCGACTTAGAAGTGAATATTTCCACAACAACTATTTAATATAATAACACCAATAGCATTAACAAATGGTAAGTTTAAAACCTCCACATATTTTCTGAAGCCTTATACCGAACTTGCCGTTTGCCTTTACCCTGATTTTTTATTTCATATTTCGATTACATTTATATCGAGTGAACACAGTTTAAACTAGGTCCATGTTGACTTTAATATAGTATAGCGCTGTATTTATGTATAGGTACTCGTACATTTGTGCAACTTTGAATGATAAAATACGAGTATCTATTTAAATTTTATTGTTTGTAAATATTTAGAAACTAATCATAAAAAGCGGTTCATACTCATCGAAGTTATGGCTGTACATACATACAAATATTTACATATACTGTAATACACACAAACATAAAAAAACCTTGTTATTTTTATAAAACGGTTAAATAAATGGAAGTATGTAACATTGTTTAGGAAATGAACTATGTTATCTTTTAATACTTACCGCAGAATCATAATCATTACCAAGGATTTACTGGTCTCAAATAAAAAACATTGCAATTATTCATCTTCGTGTACCTTAATTTTTCCTACAAAACTGTGTAGGAGCGAAACATCAATCAATTTATTTATTGCGGAAGCCGTGACTTATGTTTTCTTACAAAATTTTCAGGTCAGTTTGTGTTTTCCACTTCATGTCATTATCAATTCTTACATATAAAAGTTAATTCTATTCGTAATCACTATTAACTGCCTCATAGCTTGAGCCACTTTCTAGAGACGAAAAAATATGCAATAAAATTTAAAACATAACTTAAACAATAGGTCCACCATAAAAAAGTTGAATTCGTAAATAATTGCGATGTTAGCCGACTGAAAACGCAATGAGCACGGCAAGATGGCAGCGCGGAATAAATTGACATCAATGTCACGAAAAAAAGGCGGTTGGTTCTGACACGAAATGGATGAGCGATGGCTGAATAATAAGCATGAAACATTATTTACACGCTCCTTGCGCCGACTTGGATACGCTGAGCCAAAGAAAAACGCTGGCGAGGGTACGTGACCAAATTATAAAACGAATACGTGTTGAAAAGATACGGCTATTTTAATCCTTGTTCCTAATGAAGTACGCTTAAATTATGAGTTTTTTTTGTCGACAGAGTTAATTAGATGTGCTAGCACATAACATTTATCGATAAATTGTTTTTTTATATTAGCCTACTATTTTAAAAATATGAATGAGTAGTGACCCTGCCTGCCGAGCGAGGGGTCCCGGGTTTGATTCCCGGCCGGGGCAGACATTTATGTGACAGATAAATGTTTGTTCTCGAATCATGGGTGTTTGTAATGTCATATTTGTTTATGTCCATGCCACCCGCAACACAAGCAATCCTAGTGCGGGGGTCTGAGTGTGTAAACGTTTTTACGTTTAATATCACTCGAACTTAGGATTGCATTCAATATTTTTCGGGGTTGATTTTTATCAATATTACTGTCAAGATTGAGAAAGAAGTTTGAGCTAAAACATCACATCAACATCAATTTATACGTACTAAATAGGACAAATGTACTGTATATTCATTACACACATGTTCATCATATAAGTAAATAATTTTTTGTATCATTAACACTATAAAAAATAATCTTTTATTCAGTAATTAGGTCTAAAAAAAAACTCTTAAATTTATAGACAACAGTCTTAATCTTAACAACCGTGACTGTTATTCATCAGGGGTTTTAAATATTTCATATTTAACTTAGAAAAAAGTACTTCGAATATAATTTTGTAAGTCGGACTGACGGACATGAAAAAATATTTAAGCGATTGGCCATTTCGCTATGGAAACCTTATAAAATGAATTATTGTATTTTTTTTTATATAATTGTAAGATTCTGTTCCGTTAGTGTTAATATAAAAAAAGAACAATACAAGCTAAAGAAGATTACGTATTAAAGTCGAATTCTAAAAAACAAGGCCACGTGTTTTGTAAATTGGAACGTCCAATTTTTATAAGGCTTTCGGAATGGAGATTCCAAACGCTTTTGTGTTCCCGTCGGAGCGCGGTAAAGTAATGTACTTAACATTACGATACGCCGCAGGCCGATACCAAGTTCGCAATGTGGTTGCCGTTGGAAGTGAAAATGAGGATATAGCTGCTTTAATCAACTGACATATTAATCGGCAACATTGGTGATTTTATTATTTCTAATTTTAGTTTTCTCTCTTTCTCTTTAGTAAACTCTCGAGTAAGTTTAGTTGGTGAGAATTTGACATAACCCAGAACCTTTTCAAGAGAAGCCGAGAATCTTCGTAGATTCTTTCTTGACCACCTTTATAAGAAGATATGCAGGTTCCATTACAACGTTTTCCTTCACGGAAGCAAGTTATAGCTAATTTATTTTAACTACATGTAAACAGTGACAGCATAGTGATTTCAGCAGCGGAGGTCTCTAGCATAAGTACGCAGGATACGAATTACGAACATGTAATTTTAAATTTTTCAATAATGTTTGTACTACACAAAACAATTAACATTATAAGAATACATTCATACCTTCCGAATCCTTCATAATGTTCTCACAGTTGTACGAAGCCGATATCTCGTGTTCTAAATTCAATCCGTGCATCGAAAAATTAGAATTTTCGTAGAATTTTAGAGCAAGATGCAATCTAAATTACAGGTGACCGACCAATTCACTATTATATCGCTCGCTATCATGACATATTTTCATTCGGCGCAATCACCTAGCAAAACATCCTTAGCCGCACTTTGGGCGCTTCGCTCGTTGTAACGAGCAGCGCCATGGCTAACGAACGGCACTAACAAACACTGTCAGTACGAAAGCTTATTTTGGAATACAATATTTCTCGTATGTATTATACTCCTTCGATTATTATTGTTCTGCACTGTACTTGGGTGTGAAATATTTATTTATGAGTATTGTTATAATTCATGTAATTTTTATAATCTACATAATATTTATACATCTACAATCTACACTATTAATAAATCACATAAAATATTTTGGGAAATTTCAAGGTAGGTTCAACTTTTTATCGATATACCAATTGTTGTCTGTCTGTCTGTTCATGTGTAAAAACAAAACCTCTCAACAGACGTATACTATTGTTGGCATATTTGAAACTTATATTAAAGCTTACAATTCAGGATGCTTGTCTTAGATTAAATGATTTTGAATTTGAAATGAATTCGAATTTCACATATATGTAAATTAGACGACACAAACACCCCGAGAAAAAAAATACCTGTCACGTACATAACTATCTGCCTCAGACGGGAATCGAGCCCGGAATCCGTCGCTCGGTGGGCAGGCTTACTACCAACTAAGCTACAAGATCATCTATTACGTATAATATCTGGATATAATCAACTACAAAAGAGATTTTCATATCGTTTAACTGTAAAATATTCTATCATGCTATTCAACAATAGAGAAATGAATCTATTCACAAATGAAACGTTGGTTGTACGATGTGGTCGGTGCTTTTTATAAAAAATTTTTAATGTTGACATTAAAAAAAAAAACATAATTTAGATGTTCAAATTAAACTATAAAACTATTAAGTAATATTATAAAAATATTTATTAAAATTTCAACTGTCTCTTAACAGAAATGGTGAAATATTGAGATTATTGAGTGAAAAGGTGTCTATGCATTTTACAAGATGCATTAATCAATGTCCTAGAATTGGCAATCATTATTGTCGCCTAGAAGAAATTTTAGACGTGAAATTGTGGGATCAAATCAATTAAAATTGGTAGTTACAAGATACAGCAGATATCTTCACTGTGTTCATATTGCAAACTATAAGTGTTTCATAAAAGATGTTGCTGACTTATGTAACAAGTATGAACATGAGTTTCAACTGTCTTTCGGCAGTAGCAGCCGCTTGACGATTCGCTTCGTTAGTCCTGTTTACCACTGAGTTAAATCACATCGAGACAATCGGAAGTTAATGAGGTTGCCATTACTAAAAATTATACCGATATATTCTTTTTAAAGACACGACAAACAATTAGGTTCTGTTAATGCCTTAATTTTTGTCAGATTAACGGCGAGAACTTTCTTGACTTAAATAAGTCTAGTCTTCTTATCAGTGCACACTATATAAACCTTTTGTACTTCGATCCAGGTGTCTAATAAATTATCAACAAATAAAAATGAAACAAGAAATGGTCATTAATGATTCAATCGATTCATTAATCTTAAGATCCATCGCTTGTCACAGGATCTAAAACGTCGGAGTCAGTAGTGCTTTTAGTCAGGGATGTGAACTTTAATTATGTGTGCAAAATATAAAACACCAGTAACCTGCCCTCGGTTCGCCTCGGAAAATTTAATTTTTACGTTCACGCGTGATAGTCGCATCCCAAATAATAATAATAATAAGAAATATCATTTTTATCAGAAGTTTTACAAAAAAATCCTATGTCATATACCCAAGCCTTTCTCGTGAAGTATCTCTATATCTATCTCTATCTCTGTCTATTGGTATAAACCCTATGAAAACACGTGTGCCTAGTTTTCTACATTATCGCATACAAACAGAGACAGAGAGAATTTATTTTACACTGTATTGCTTACCCCCCAGATGTTAAAAAGTTTTTCATATAGGTGCTCTGGTTCCAGATAATACCCTCCGCACACATACACACAAAATTCGCACTCTCCTTATTACATATAAGTAAAGATTGGTAATTCGCTAAACATCGGCTCACTTTGCTAAGCGACATTGACAGATCGAGTTCTCTGATTTTGATTATTAGGCCCATTGAATGTTTCTTTCTCTCCAAGACACCTGCCTCACAAACGAGATTGAGTTTCTAATGATTTATTAGAAATAATTAGACTTTAATATTCAAAATTTGAATATTATATCGATTTTAATATTACGTTAAAACAGAATTTCTTGTAAACTGAACACATACACATTACTAGCTGCTCCGTCGGACTTTGGTCGGGTTGGATTATTAATTATATATACATTATTATTAAAAATTTAATATTTTTTGCCTTGATTAGACATGCTTGGGTTAACTAACTGACATTTTGTATCGCCTATCATTTGAACAATGACGTGTACATATACACATGATGATAATCATAATCGTGTGTAATCTACGTAGGTACCAATTTTTACGAAGATCGGTTAAGCCGTTCTTGAGTTATAACGGGACATATAGACAGATAGACGGACAAAAATTTACAAAATGGTGATGTTAATATGTCATAGAAAGAATATTTATCATGAAATTTCGCAAAAAAGGGTATGTACGGAAAGAGATACTACAAATTTATATAGCTAGATAGATTTTATATAGCCTATCATCTATTTGTTTTCAGTACATACCAATTTTCATTAAAATCGGTCAAGCCGTTCTGGAGTTATCTCGAGACATACACGGAAATCTTAACAAATTTATAGAGTAGTATGGTTAGCATTCAATCTCATTCTTTCTTATATATAATTTTACAAAAGATAAATTGAAAACACAACTTTTCTGTGAGCACTGTTGTTGCATATTTTTAATATATTATAAGGAAGTCCTCGTTTGCAAAAATTTCGACAAAAATTAAAATATGCGAAAGTAATTTAATTTCTACAATGAATGGAAAATATTCCTGAATATGTTTACAATATTAAATTATTATACCGTACGGGTGCTATTGCGGTCGACTTTTTTATATTGCTAAATTAATATCAAACTGATCCGTATCCAAGCTATGCAACAGAAGTATCTGTGTACTGCACCGGATATTCCCCAGCTGGCTATCGATAAACAGCTTGCATATCACGCGTCATAACACGATCTATTTCATCTGTATTCAAAATAAAACCGCGGAATATCCAATGCACAATATAATCATAATAACGATACAGCGCTGGGTGCACGCGAATAGCAGATTCTATATGAATTCTCGTATTCTGTACTGATATTATAATTTATGTCCTTATCAAAGTTTAGTCTTACATTTTTTTAATATCAATAAAACTGATAAAGTAAGCGCCCTTCTTTTCTCTTTCTCTTTCTCAAATGTTACCAGAGCCGATTCCGATTGTTTGATATGAAAATTCGACTAATTCGAAAAAAGAACGAGTATATAGGTTTGATCACTTTTTTAATTTGTAAATAGATTTGCGTTACCGTTTTTTTAATTCAAATTTTTTACTTCTATACTCGTACACTATTAAGGTGGTCCCGTGTAAACGAAAAAAATAAGTTTTTTCGTTTATTAGTGCTTTACGATTTATGTCTTGATTGAAGATAACGACCGGTTCAAAAACTTATCTATCTCATACCGCCGGTTAAAATATCATGTTGGAGAAGTTTTAACTGCCTTTTTGAGTTTAATTAAACAAATATAGGTGCTTGTACACATATCTCCCAATGATATGTACACATGTATCGCTCCACAGTGGTATCTTTTGCGACAAAATATGTGAGTAAAGTATGTTCTTATTAAGAAAAAGTGGCCATTACTAGTAGTAAGAGATAGAAAGATTGTTGAAAACGAAACGAACTGTTGAAGATCTGTTGAAACGTAATGTTGAAAATCTGTTGAAACGAAATGTTGAAGATCTGTTGAAACGAAATGTTGAAGATGATTAATATTTACTGTAATAAAATTGATGTCGTACAATATTCCTAAAAGACGTTCCCATATTGAAGCATCTACAATTTAACGCTCCGACCATACCATGTACCGCTCGATATTATAATATTTGCAAGTCATTATAATAACATACATTTGCAAAGTTTTAATACGATGACTGAAAATAACATTATAGGTATATAAAAAAAAATCTAATTACCAATATTAATTTCTGATGAAGCCATCGTCTGATGATCGCAAATAATCTATGGGTCCATTTATAAACTTTACACTCTTTAAAAGAGAATCACCAAAATGTATCCATGAGAACAGGTTAAAAATATCGAACATACGAAAAATAAGCTTATCATAGAGTTCACCTGTATGTTCATTAAATTACTTAAAAAACATATAATAGAGATAACAGCAAAAGTAAATAACGAATTTCGTTTCGTTACAGCAGAGGGCTTTGGGTGTAGATTTGAATCCAACTAACAAACCTTAAATCAAATCAAAACAACCTGTATGTATCGTATATCCTACATAAGCCCCAAGTTCGCAACCTACCGGTACTTCGGCTAATTTACTTAATTCTAACATAGCAATAAATTAAAATAATAAAACTGTGTATGTACCCTTTCATAATAAATAATGTACTCGTACAGTTTCATATGCATGCAATTATTTTGAACCACACGAAGTTTAGAGCCATGGCCAACTGAATCAGTTCATTTGCATGGAAAAAGAAAACCAGGTACCAACGGAAAATTGTAATGCATGATGCATATCTCATCTCACCCTTCTCCGCTTTATCCGTATTTCTGATGCAAAACAAGCTTTGCGATTCGGTCCGATATGTGTAAATGACATCTTGACTAAGACTGCTAACCGACCATACATACACACCGACGAAACGAGACAAATACATTTTAATGTCAATTTATCTACGTTTCTAACAACGATAAAACTGAAACGAGGCCGTTCTGTACATTATAAAGAAACATTATTACAATAATAAGGAATATTTTCCGCTACCTCTACAAATATAAAGATAAAAGACTTATGATTTTCTTAGAGTTTTCCTTTAAGCTTAGATTAATGTTTTGTAGGCTGTGTTTTTTTTCTTTCAGGTGGAGATTTTCGCAGAGAGGGGAGGTGCAACAGTATTTTCTTTGATATCATGTGATCTGTGCATTTTGTGATATTTAAAAAATATATGTGATTCTGTCCCTCTAAACGAGTCTTATAAGCTTTTTAATTTTATTTTTTTACTTTTCAAAATTAACATCCCAAAACAAACGATTACGTACGCTTGTCTACATTAAAGTTTAAAAAAATTTAGTTTCTAAGTTAATGCGCTCTACCATCTATAGTTCCATCGTCACTTACCGTTATGTGCGATTATAGTCAAGCATTCAGGTATAATAGGTAAAAAAATTATTATTAGTTTTATTAGGTAAACATTTTAATTCGAGCGTTAAGCTGCTTCATACCAATAGCCTTTAAAAATAGGCATCCTCCGCAGTGGCATAACCAGTCTTGAATTGGACGAATAAGAAATTATTTATGGTTGATTCCAGATAATTTATCTCTTAAACGGCACATTTTTACGGTACGGATAAGTTTTTATTTGATACACCCTTAACAATATACTCATAAATAAAACCTTTATGTGCGTTGACTACGTCAAGATTTTTTTATCCGGATACTTATATTTCAATAGATACTGCCCACTGATGAATTTGTTTGAAATGAAAATTTGTTTGAATTTAAATGAATTGATTTCCACCAACTCAGTAATAAGTACATTTGTCTAAGTATTTTTATTTTATTGTTAGTTGAATAGATTTTTTCTCTTTATGTCATTCATTAATTTAGGGTAACGTGCAGAAATTTATTACTCACCTTTTACCACAAAATTATACCATGTTTTAATTGCATATAAATGCTTACTCCGCTCGAAACAATATAACTTACAAGATAAATAGTGCCAGTTTGTTGATGCTGTACTTTGTAATTGTTATTTGTTTTCGTTTGTATTTCTGTTATTTTTCACTGTTATTTTTTAAACTTATATAGTAGTTGTGAACGTTTTGATTTAGGTTTTGTTATTGCATTGCTTGAAAGAATGACGATATGACAAACAATAAATATTCTATTGTTATGCATTACTCTGTTTATTTTACGTGCAATGTGATTATTGATTTCAAAGTAGCAAATGATGGCATCATAATTATCAATACGTCACTCTGTTTTGTACAAGGCCTATAACGCTCGCGGCAACCTTCCACGTTAACAATCATGCATAGATATATGTACTACCTAATAGCAAATATTCATTCAACCCACAGCTAGAAATGATTTCATAATCCTGTCTTCACTTTATATGCTAATTTGAACACGCTTTTTATTAACTTCAGCTGTTGTATATATTTATGATTGTAATCGAATCACCAAGTTTAAATTTTAACCACGTTACGACGCCCTAATTATTTATAAATTTCACATACATATTAAGAAATAATGTTAATATTCACTCAGACGCAGACTCAGACCCGGACTCAGAAAATCTTAATAAGACCAGTAAAGAATTTATACTCACTTTGAACCATGCCATTGTGGAGTCATCGTATAAAACAACCCATTCCTCCGACCAAGAGTTCCAAAGATATTTACCTGTGAACAACAATGTCAATAATCAGTATTATATTAAACTATATTTTAAAATTTATTTACACACCCTCCTCTGTCATCGTAAAGTGCAATCTTTCAATTTACAAATAATAACCGCAGGCGAAAAAAATGTAATGGTTTTTCATAACGGTTTCATAAATTTAATGTTTAACCCCTTTTGTTCTTTTAAGATCTGTTTTCATGCTTCTAATATTGTATTGAATATAAAAAAAAAAAACACTCAAAACATTACCAACTAATCACTTATATCATTAATTTTACAGCCTATTATTCCATTAGATTGATTTCCCATAATAGAAAGTATATATCAAAGAAGTTTAATTATCCAACTTAATAATTTTACCTTAAGACAAGTCGTTTCAATTTGGTTCGGTTCGAAATGTAGTGTAGTGTGGCCATAATGGCCACATTTACTAGTAGTATGTAGTAATGTTTATAGTCTTAACTAAGTAAAACTTTATATCTATTGTAAGACTTACGATTTCATTTCGTCAAATACATGGTGACGTCAAAGTTAGTGATAGTATACCAAAATGGCCGCCGTTGACTAACACGGAAAAAAGTGACTTTTAAATATTTGTAAGTGTTTCAGTAATGGTATTAAAAATAAAAGTATTTTCCCGTATATTAGGTAGCGGAATCGATGAGCTCAAAAATATCTGAATAAGCTCAGTCGGCAACCTACATATTTTATACAACAAAAATATATGTAGAGCGAAGTAGTGTATCGCGCAGAGAAGGCTAAAGCAATCATCCGGCTCCACAATGAGTGTCAAGTGTTGTGTCGAGTGTCGAGTGCCAGCTCTTAGAATCTCGGAAACCTAAGAACATAAATCAACTTTTTTTTTGTATGTTAGTAGCTTAAAACAGTTACTATAAACCGATGATATTATGATATGAGTATCGATAATGTATTTTCACAAATCAAACAATATCTACTAACAATATATTATCTCGTATATTATATCGTATATTATATTATGATAATCGTTGATATCTGCTTAGCTCAAAGGTTGACTGGTAGATAATGCTTTCAGCATTAAGTCCGCCTTTTATACCATATTGTATGAGGTAAAGTGTAAATAAATAAATAAACCGTTACAGTTTTAGCCGGCTGCACCAGGAAGGCTAGCCAGCCTTGTATTATGTTGCAAGATATACAAAAGTAGTCCTAGTGTGGCTTGCAATATAAAAAACTTGCATTAAATGCACTAATTTGTGTTACATATGTACATTCAGCTTAAAAATCTACGCCACAGAACCGCACGACGAGCACGTAGTTTTAGTGAACTCAAAAACTAGTATGATTTCAAACGGGAAAAGAGATCCGCTGAACTTTTCCAGAAAACATTTTTTTTCCAACAATTTTTTATTTCTGTTTAATGCCTGGAGAAAGTGAACGAGTGAGTGAGCAAATGAAGTTAAAGTCTAATAAGTTCAAGCTTAACCTCTTATATTATCATTATGTTTATCATAATTGTAAAAAAGAATAATAATATTAAGACTTGAAGCTATAGAGTACTTAGTGTCAGTTCATTTTTAAGGAAGTGTTTGAACTAATAAATTCGACCATATTTCCTGGAATTATTATAATATACTGGAGTCCTCTTATTGAAACCTTGTCGGGGCAACAGCTCAGCTGCCTACGCTGTTATGAAAGTGAGGCTCTTAACGACCGTAATAACAGCAAGATTCGTTTATTTTAGCTACTTTCACAGTGTGACGTCTTATGGTCTGTTGGTGTGGGTCTCAGCTGCTGATAATTTTATATTACAGATAATAGCAGTACGCGCCATTTACAACCTCAGGCCTAGGGATTCGCTGAGATATCTCTTTAAATAAATTAAAATAAATAAAATAAAATAAACGTTTACACACTCACACCCCCGCACTAGGATTCCCTGTGTTGCGGGTGGCATGGACATACACAATTATCACATCACAAACACCCATGACCCGAGAACAAACATTTATCTGTCACATAAATGTCTGCCCCGGCCGGGAATCGAATCCGGGACCCCACGCTCGGCAGGCAAGGTCACTACCAACTGGGCTACGGGGTCGTCAAAATTGATATATTAACTGTATTATCACAATATATTTTAGGTAATATTATGTACGTTAAAAAATACTCTGATAGTTTTATTAAGAAATGTAATTTTCACAATATTTATACAAGGCATAAAGCTAAACTGGTTGTACCAAATTTCAGACTAAGCAAAACTAGTAGCTTTTTCAACGGTAGACGTATAAATTTTATAATAAAATTCCCTTACAATTTACAGAAATGCCATATTGTAAATTAGAAACTCACATCAAAAGCATTCTTATACGGAAAGATGACTTATAGATTTGATTATTACTTTAAATATAAGACTGCTTGGACATAAGTTTAATATATAGCCATAAGTGCGTTTTTTAACTGTGCGTAGGAAAAAAACTCCTTGGGAATTTCTTGCTGCTTCTTATTTCAAGACCACTCACGGTAGGGATTTGTTGAAGCGATGGCGTAGTTTGATGTTCGAAAATTGTTTGTAAAAATCAGCTTCGAATAAATATTATTTCATTCACGCAGTAAACGATTGTATACAAAATAGGGATGTATTCGAAACTTGATTTGAATCAGGAAGATACAATTACATATAGGCACCGTAAAGAACAGAAAGAGAATAAATGAGAATAATATTTTAGGGAGATGTTGATGATGAAAAGGTGCAAAAGTATCTAGACGAATATAAACCAAGTTAACAAACCATATGCCGCTCTTAATGTTGCAGCCAAAGCAAATTTGAAACTGGGATTATTCAAAGTGAGTAAATTGATTCAGCTAAAGATGCAAGAAGTCGCAGTAATTTCATAATTAAGATAACTCCGATTTAGTTCGTGAAGTAGTATTTTCTTTGTATTGACTTCTTGTCTTGAAAAAGCATTTTAGAAGTTTCCAAAGTAAATAGTATAATAATAATAGAAATAATTGAACAAATCATCATATCATTAGCTATCAAAATTTATACTGAAATGTAAGTCTAGTCGTTGTAGTGCGAATATGAGTTCAATTTACCAACCGACCTAATTCTGTGATATTGCTACCACAATGAAACTTGTAGGGTTTACAAGTGTTATTTACTTACTTTCTGTACATACAGTGCCTTCGAGTTCAATTATATCGATCAATTTTCAAGTAATTAGCACATATGAATAACAACAATGGATAAAAATGGAAATGTCGCTTTGGAAGTTTTCTCGAGAACTCCATTCCAATTACTTCTTTTATTTCATTGTTCTTATTTGAATTTGATCCATCTTTTAATAGATTCTTTGTGTTTTCTTTTTCTTACTTAAAAAATATTTAAATACGTCTCATATACTCATATACGCTTTATTTTGTTTCGCGAGGGAATTTACAGACTGCAAATTCACTTTCCTTTTATAAACTATAAATGACAACTTCGTATTTCGCGTTATTTCAAAATTTAATCTCAAGAGACCCCTCTTCTTGACTCATACACGCATAATTTGGAACAACAAGATTTATTAGGCCACGAAAATTTTTAAATTCACGACAAAGGACACGGGAAAGAATCGTTTTAGAAAATTCGTCAGATAAAAGCCGAGTTTCTTCAGGAGAGGAGGCAGCCTCGCATATTTTATTTACCGGTTATCGCTCTCGACTCCGAGATCTTCGCGCGCTGAACTCCGTAGACTCAGTTTCTCACTTGAGTCTTATCAGCTGTAGACAGTAGGAATATGATAGAAGATTTTGCCCGACGGTTAGAGCTAATAATGAACGATGTGTTTCCAATCCCACCATGCACACAGTATCATCTTAGTGCATATTTAAACCTGGTTTCGCCATAGTGTGTTTGGCTTGATCGATCTTTGAGCACAATCTTTTTCGCACGTTCCTATCGTAGCTGATACACTTTTCATCCCCAGTAACCAATCTTTTTACAAAAATTTCAGTATCATTATGTTTTACTAGAGAATCGCAAAAAAATACATGTTCATTAGGTTGCTTTCTGCGAGCTCGTGTGGCACCCAAATATCGAGCTTTTTCGTATTCTCAGACATTGTAAAATGAGTCAAAACTGTTTTGTTTTAATCACCAGTTCATGAACTATGTTGTGGCTACTAACACACAGATCTCGCTCCACTTTTTCAGAAAATTACTTCCACTTTATCCGTTATAGAGGGACTGCATTATAACTTAGTACTACTCTTCATAAATTACACAATTCTTTTTCGTGGCTTGGTTTTCATATTTTCCCTTTTTTGATAAACTTCAAAATGTATCAAACTTCATCGTTAGATTTACTCATTTTATTGGACAGAAAAACAACTGAAAGATGATAGATAATTGTAACTTTACTTTTTTATTTCTTTTTTAAAATTTCACATCACAATAGCTTCACAACCAGCCAAATTATATGATTATATAACCTAAATAACGAGACCTTGTAGTATTTAGATACTTACATATTTTTATATCTAGTATTTTGGTATTTGCATAGTTTGTAACTCTTATAATACTCTTTTGGTTAACTTCTTTATAATTTCCTGTATCATTTATCCATTTCTTTATATATTTTATTAGGTTTAATGTTTTGTTATTGTTGTCAAATATTTGACAAATGTCCTAAATTATTGTCATCATGATTACTTTTATTTTTAACTTGTATAATTTTTATCTTTTTGGTAATTTTATTTATTAGGCTGAATAGAAATTTTAAATTCGTAAATAGAACATAATAAGAGAATCATTTGAGAAAATGTGAGATATAAAAGGCGAGCTGTGACGAGATTGCATCAGTCTCTCGCGTGTGGCTCGCAATCCTTGGATCTCCACACTGACAGTCTCTCGCGTGTTGGTCACAACACTGGTAACTTGAAGGAGTCTCTCTCTCTCGCGTGTGAGTCGCAACTCTTGGATCTCAACACTGACAGTCTCGCGTGTGGGTCACAACAGTGGTAATTTGAAGAAGTCTCATGCTAAAAGTCTCTATCGGAACAGTCTCGCGGGTGTAGTCACAATTACGGAACGAAACAGTCTCGCGTTTCTAGCCGGAAATCGTTTATTACTGTCCGACTCCGGGATCTATATTCTCCGTGCGCTGAACGCCGGGGACCCCGATCGTCTCGTGCGCCCTAAACGCACGCTCCAGTCGCCGAGGTCTCCGTGCGCTGCACTCCAGAGAAGCAACGGGCCTAGCTTCTTACTTACAAGTGACCTTCTTTTTAGTTTCTTAATCTTGTAACTCCTGTATTACAGTCATTGTAACCGCCAGGAATTCTTAAATACATTATGTCTTTTAAATTTCTTTGATCTTTACTTATAACACTACAACCTTCAATTTGAAACGTTTCTTTTGTTACTATTTTCTTTAGTTGCTAGTTTCGCTTTTACCTTACAGTCTGTAAAAATGTACGTTCAAGTCGATTGCAAAAGTTTGTCTCAAAAATAAAACGTATCATATTTAGAATATTATCATACTTGGAAGTCGAAAATGTTTTTGGGATAATAGATTATCGACGAAAAGTTCTTAGAAGCGTAAAATAGGTATTTTTCGTTATTAACTATTCTTTTTTATTAAGTAAGTGTTGCAAAATCTGTATTAATAATAAAACTGTAATGTAGCTGAATATGTACAGGCAATATTACGAGAAACCATGGCACATTTATAAGTTATATTATGTGTTCCTAGAAGAATAAAATGAAGCTCCTGATAAAATTAATAAAACGTTTTGTGATGTTGTGATGTGAGTACAATTTGTAAGCATACGATTATGTGTTTTTGGAATTGGAGACGAGTAATAATTGCTTAAAAATACTAACTACATAAGCAACAAGCCATGAACTATGCATATTTTTGCAATCTTGGGATGCAAGGGGCTTCGCACATTCTTAAATCTAAGCCCACCTTCCCTGCTCATTGTGCATCCTTCTATACAGCTGACGAGGTTATGGCAGTCCTATCTATTAAGGTCACTAGACTTTGTGCCACTTTGTGCCATTTAATACTGGTGATGCTGGTGCATGATGGTAGGGTACTTTACCGAACTGACTAACTACCATCTTGCTTGTAGAATGAAAGGTGTTATGTTTTTACCTATTTAGGTTGCACAACGGAGTCGATAATTAAGACGTTTTCCCGCTTCTTTGGGCAGCGGTATACAGCAGTATACTCCCTGATGTTGTGACGTACATTGTTGACGAAGACCACTTACCATTACATGACCGTTTGCCGACTGTTACCATAAAAAAGAAGTATCTATATAAAACTTCTAGCCTAAATTTCTCCGCTATTTTTTTTGAAATGAAGTAAATTTATTTGAAATTGGTTTTACAAACACTTTTTGAAACTCAAATTACGCCACGGCTTTAACAAATTCTTTTTTTACATATTCTGAGTTACAACACTTATGGATATTAAAAAAAAATCTATACTATATAAACATATATCAAAACTTTACTAACAAATGAAACTTTATAAGAGCGAAACCACTATTTTATTATTTTATAAACAAATTGCGATTAGAGGCAGTTTTTGCATGTATTTATATTACATTATAGATAACATATATTAACGCTCATAATACCTTTGAATGCGAAAAATGTATCAATTTTTGCGGAATAGGAAGCTAAAATAAGTTTGTTTCTAATTTATATGACTAGAAAATCTCATCCCAAAAAACAAATAAAGTGATGCAAACATGGAATTTTTATATAACGTTTGTTAAAAATTCAAAAAAATAAGGCGTAGGTTTTTATATGCAAAACAAGGGCGAGTTGGTTACTTTATAAATTAATATATTCTTGTTCTTTAGTCCATAGACTCTTAATAAATTAAAACATGAATAACTTACAGATGCTTATTAAAAAGTACAAATTAACTATACTAATAGTAAAGATAAGATTTAAAGTGTCCTTAAGTTTTTATTTGGAAATTATGATTTTATTCGAAATGGTGTGTTCAGCCATTTATGAACGAAGATAAGAAATAGTGAAACCTTAAAATATTTACGAGCCTTTCCGAACAGCCACCAGTTTTAATTATTTGTATAATATAAAATACTCCAAAGAAAATCTTGTAAGAGTATTAACGTTATAAATTGCGGTAAACGTTTATAAATTTTGGGGATATGCGTAATAACTGTCATTTAATGTTGAATTAAAGAATATCATAATTATAATTATTACTTTAAAATATAGTTCAAATACAATTCACAATAAATTTTACATTCAACGTGTTTTATAGTAGAACTTGGAAAGACACCGACTTGTGACGAAATTTTCTCGCCATAACACAGATAGATAATTATCCCAAAAAATCCATATACCTACTCATATGGCGTTGAGATCAACGACAAAGAATGTCTAAATAAAAAAAAAAACACGTAAAGGATGCAGTACCACTTCAACTTCAAAAACAATATAATATGAATTTATGTTACGTGTGAAGACTGTTAAAACAATTAATGCTATGTAATATAGATAAGACAAATAAATGGATAAAACTAATAAATGGGATTGTATCCTCGTTACGAGCCAAAGCGATCAATAAAATATGTATTTGGGAACTTACGTTTGTACCGAAGCATGTAGCCGCCCTTGATTTGCGTGCCACCGTGTTCTGGAACAATCACGAGTTATTTACTTTAATTGTGTACATAGCTAATCATTGAATATGTCATTAAATTATTTGATTAATATCCCAATATTAGAATAGAAAATTCTAGAAATTTCGATTTTGTTCAGAGTTTTAAACGTACATGAGGCTAAGAGAAATTAATTATTTTATACTTTTTAGTCATTTTTAAAACGTATCTAATAGTTGAATTAATATGTTATCAATATTTAAATAATTACATTATGCATTCAGCATATCATATTATAATTATAGACTGATAATAATTATTAAAATGATTAATGAATCAATTTTGTATAATGCTCACAATTTATGATTTACTTTAATGTTGTGATGATTCTTGCCCGTTCCAATGACCAGAAAACAGCACAGAAGCAGAATGTACATAGTTCTTTGGAGAATTCGCATGCTGGCATTGCATCGTCATGCCACACAGAAAAACAGTAAACTGATTCAGTATGGCCGGAACTCATACAGGTGCGTGGTTTTGGAGATTACTTTCCATATACATACACACAAAGTTACAAAGGCAATCCCCGGAACTTTTGCCATTTGGAAGGTACATTATTTCGGGTGGACATAGGCTATACATCAAGTGGAACGATGTCGAAACTGACCTCTGGTATAAAATAAATATAAACAGTACACGAAAGTAAAATAAAATAATGGGCTGCTTTAACGCTTTAATGCGATTACTTCCAAGCAACCCAGTTAAATGAAATAATAGACAACGCGATAAGTATAAGAACACAGACATTCACAAAGTGAAACAGAATAAGCGACAACAAATACCAAATACACATACAAACATACTATCAACACACAATATTTTAAGCGATCAATAGAGAACAAGAAGAAAAATAGGAAATTTAGCAAAACAATGTTCGTTATCTTCGTTTTTAAAGGAATCCATATCTTAGCGATTTTTTTCTACGAAATCATCTTGCGATATGTTTTTAGGCAAATGATCAACTCTGTTAGGTAAGAAACAGCGACGCTAACAAATAAATAAAGAAAATACATATGATTCGATATTCGACAGAAAGTTAGGTAAATAATACCAGGATGTTTACGTATTATTGTGACATGGCACGATTTGTGGACAAAAAATAAACCCGTATAGAAAATACGGTGCTTGCTCTAGATAGCAACAAAACATCTATACATACTTAATCGTATAATACAATTTTAACTGATCGCTTTCTGTACATGAACGATATATGAGAAAAACTATTATTAGGGACCTTTATTAACCGTAATAAAACCCAAAACATTTGTTAGAATTTTTATCTGTTTGTCTGTGCGTTTGTACGCATTGATCTCAGAAACGGCTTAATCGATTTTGTTATGGTTTTCACTAATGTATTGTAATAAGTATGACTTAATATTTAAAGTTTGCTTCATTCTCCTGTGCTCTTATAAGTTAATATAGTTATGATTTTTAATTCATAGAACGAGAAAAACGCGGTCAAAAAAAAACAATGCAAGTGATTTATCTAAACGTAAGGCGTAATTTGATGCACAAATAACTCTATTCTTGAGGAACTCGGCATCAAACAGCGACTACCAGCTATAGTAAAAACACGCATCCTTAAGTTTTTCGGTCACGTATCTAGGAGAGGCAATGATTCCATTGAACGTCTGGTGGTGCAAGGTAGAGTAGAGGGTACCAGACCACGCGGTAGATTGCCCATGCGATGTACCGACCAAATTAAGTCTGCTATGGGCGGCCCGTTGCATGAGTGTATCAAAAAGACGACCAACAGAGTGAATTGGCAAGAGATTGTGAGACAGACAACATCTATCAAAAATTTTACTACACGACGACCACTACCGCTCTGTCTAGAGTGAAGCGATTGAGAAAAAGGCGTAATTTTCCTGAAGCGAAGCGAGGTCTGTTCATTAGTTAGTAAATATAAAGATCCAGGTTAATCCAAGCCACCTAATAAAAATAAGAAGCATCCGCGTAATTCAGGAAAATATTATTTCCCTATTGCTATAATGTCATTTGTTATACAGTGAAAATTTAATTATAAAGTAACTACTTACATTAATTATGTTTACCATAATTAATTTGTGACTTTGTTGCAAACAAGAACAACGATTATAGAACACCAAATTATAGAAAGTCCAACCAAGTTGCAAAATTTAAGATCCTTAGAATTAATAAGCTGGGTGGGTATTTTGTGATTTGTAGTCGAAAATATTAACTGTTTTGGATCTAATCTATCTAGTTATACTACTACACACATCAAAAAAAGTTTGCGATCGGTTCGAAAAATTTAAACCTTTTCTTAGCATGATAAAATACAACATGATTTATTTTTCTTTTTTGTTCTCTATTTAAAAATACATAATTTGAACATGAAAGATTCTAAAATTTCAATTGTTTTTCAATATAAAAGAAGGTTCAGTCGTGGTAGAGTATCATTCAGAAATCTGATACAAGTCGATTCAAGCGGTTTTTCCGATATTTTCGGAGGATATCTAGCTTGAAAAAAAATGCCAAAAGGATTACTAGAAGGTTTACGAGTAAGAATTATAACTTTGAGATTAGAAGGATATTCTACGAGAGAAATAGCACGCAGAGTCTCCGTATCCCAATCCTCTGTCGTGACCACGTTGCAGAAGTACCACGACATGGGTAATTTAGCTGACTGACCTCGCAGTGGTCGTCCAATTGTGCTGACTGCTGCCCAGAAGCGCTATATCAAATTGTTGACTGCCCGTGACCCAACAATCAACGCTACCAAAATAAAGGCAGAGTTGCGGGCTGCAACTGGACGTGAAGTTAGCACTCAGACGATTCGGAATTGCTTACACCAGGTTGGTTTACGAGCGAGGAGGTCCTGGCGAGCACCTCTGAACTCACGGCAACGATTGCAATGGGCTAGACTCCGCCAAATCGAAGAAGATGAAAATGAAAACATTTGGCATAATTACCTCTTTGTTGACGAATCACGAATCAGTACTCATCCGGATAACCGACGTGTTCGCGTCTGGAGAAGACCTGGAGACTCGGAGAGGCAAAGAATTGCCACTGGAATTGTTCAGCAAGGTGGAAAATCGGTGTCCTTTTGGGCCGGAATAATGATTGGAGCTAGAACACCTTTGATCCCGTATCAAGGCAACATGACTGCAGTTATGTACAAAACAGTCGCTATTAATGGAATTGTTAGACCATTTAGAATAAACTATGGGTACCAATTTGTATTGGTCGACGATAATGCCCCCACACATCGAGCTCAACGAGTTAATGCTGCTCTCCGTGAATACAACATCACAAGATTAGACTGGCCTGCCAGCTCGCCTGACTTAAATCCAATCGAGCATGCATGGGACGCTGTTA
This sequence comes from Megathymus violae, assembly GCA_003671415.1. Lineage (NCBI taxonomy): Eukaryota > Metazoa > Arthropoda > Insecta > Lepidoptera > Hesperiidae > Megathymus > Megathymus violae. The sequence goes on along the minus strand of PDGT01000069.1, from coordinate 571,586 downwards.
AGCGAGCTGTTTGGAACCGTCAGCCACTTCCTCAGACCGTGCCAGAGATCAGGGAAGCCGTTGTATAAGAATGGGACAGGTTGCCGCAAGAAATGCTGGATAACTTGATCCTCAGCATGCCCAGAAGGATTTCCGCATGTCTTCGAGCCAGAGGAGGAGTGATATTATACTAAATAAAAACCACTTCAAATAAATATAGTATATTTTTTTTATAATCCTCTTTTTCTTCCAATCAAATTTTCTTCACATTCGCATTAGATTTGAGTAAGCTAATTTTTATTACCAAAAAATTATTAAAGGGTTTTTTTCTAATTTCATAAACTGTATTTTTAGTTAATAAACATATTCTATAAACACTTTTTCTTGATAAAGTTACAATTACAAAATATATATCTGTTTTTCCTAGTGTTTGCAAACTTTTTTTGATGTGTGTATATAAATCTGTTGAGATTTTTGTTTATGTCTCGAGATCACTCAAAAACGGCTTGTTGTTAATGAAAATTGGTATGTTGTGAAAACACGTGATTGCACAGATGATAGGCTATATAAAATATATTTGTCTATATAAATCTGATGTGTCTCTCTCTGTACTTCCATTTTTTTATCAAATTTTATGAAAATGTTCGTTTCATGACACACTGACATCAATTTGACCATTTTGAACATTTTTGGGTGTCTATTTGTATGTCCCGCTATAACGCAAGAACAGCTTGACCGATCTGCGTGAAAATTGATATGCAGTGAAAACATGTGATTGCGCAGGTGATAGGTTATATGAAATGTCAGTTAACCCAATGATGTCTTGCAAAGGCAAAAAATTTATAATTAATAGCCCAACCCGAACGAAGTAGGCCGGGCCCGCTTGTTTAGATTATGTATTTAAAGTTTATTTAATACAAATACAAATATAATACAAATACTGGAACATCCCAGTTAATCACAGGAGCAGAGGAGGGACTCTTGTTCATTTTATTTTGTAATAAAACCTCAGATTACATTCTACTATTTTGTATTTTACAAGGTGGAGTATTATTTTGAATTGTGAAGTTATTTTATTCCTAATCATTCTCTGAGTATTTTTTCTCTTTGGCTGTGTCAGTGTACATTACTAAAGTGATCTCTATGTCCCTTTATTAATTGCTGTTGTAGTTGAATAACCAATATATAATCTGTCGTTCGATCATCGCTGCTATCATCTTCATAGATGCTGCTACCAACATTGCTGTCATGTAAACTATCACAACATGTCTCTTCTACTGCTTTATGGTTAAATAATGGGTTAAAAAAATGTACCCTAGTTATATAGAATAATATAGAACCGCAATTTTTTGTTAATTAAAACGCTGACATGATACCACCGATAGTACAAAATACAAACCAAATCGACATATGACTTGATGACTTAAAATATATTGTAATATTACGTTTGTCCTTTAAATACACTATCACTGTCCCTATTTTGAATTTTAAGTTATTATACTTCTATGTATACATATGGATATATAAATATTCTATAAATGTTATATAAAGTTATA
>PDGT01000069.1:541193-570019 GCA_003671415.1 Megathymus violae | reverse complement strand
TGTATATAACTTATATGATATTATTAAGTAATATATAAACCATTTTTATTGTTATTTCTACATATTTAATGCCTATGAAAAGACACTGCTATTGTTGGTGTTGGTATCATTATCAAGGGGTATATCAAGGGGTTGCGGTGAAAAGCAGCAGCCGTGGATCTTGACCGTTCCATTGCATAGGCTGAGTGCAGACCTATTTCGTCATGTATTGTCGAATAATTAGATTAAATCTTTATGATCACGTAAATGTTTCTTTTTTTCTTTCTAAATGTACAAACGAATTAATACAATATCGCACAGCCTTACAAATTGCCAGTTACGGTTAGAAAAGATCAAGTTAAGTTTGTTTGTTGACATATTGACGGCTGACTAAACATTACTAAAACATGACAAAAACATCAAAATATTCAAATTTTAATAGTCAAATAAGACGTTCTACGACCGACTGAGTCGTCAATTAGGGTTAGTTATTGTTAAATACAACAATAGCGGAATTCAGCGTATTAGCTTCTCACTGGAAACTCACGGATTTGTCCAAATTATTGAAACAGTTTACTGCATCACGCTGTTACAATGTTAGTTGGTAGTTGCAAAAATGTATCACATGTCGCATAATTTTGTACATTGTGCTTATAATAACAATCGGAACCAACCTTGTGTGCTTTTCGAAACATGGAATGATGATAGCGGTGACTTAGATGAACTTCCCCACTTCACCACCCCCACCCCNNNNCACCCCCCGTACTTCAGGTCGACATTCTAATTTTTACGCTATCAGTTCATAAACTTAGACTGATATTATAAAAAATAATTGATTAAAATACAAGTCTCTCATTTCTCATTTAATATTCTGGTCCTGATTAAAATATTGATACTAGTCAATTTGTGTCAATGTAATAATACATGTAATTAGGATATTATTTCAATATAAGACTGAAGTTTGAAGTTTTTACTAACAACATGTCGGAACAAAAGAAAGAAAAACAATTTTCTTCAGTAGCGCATTAATTCTGTCGACTTTGAAATACAGCGTGCTATTCTCCATTCCCTCATTATTTCTGCGTCCGCTGTTAGGTGGTTTCGACTCCTTTCTCCAGAATCGTACTCAATGAATATCTCAAAATGATTCCTCTTCTGACTTGTATGCAGTTAACCCGGGTGTTCCTCAGGGTGGGGTTTCCTGTCCTCTTCTTTTTTAAATTTTTATTAAGTCGGTTATCCAGGTGATTTCACCGAGCTCCCATCTCTTCGCGGACGATTTGCAAATCTATCAGCATTTCTTTCATAAGGACATTGATTTAATGCCAATAAATCGCAAACCATTATATTAGGTAGCAGATATGGTATTCATGCTGTAGTCGTCCCATTGTTTTCACTAACAGTGTGATAAACCAAGGTCACCTTCAGTTCCTACTTACGTTAGGATGATCATATTAACAAAGACAGCAATAAAGTTAATTTCACTTTTCAATCCCAAAATTTTCTACCTTTGGAAATTAAAATTTCTTTAGCCGATACACTAATCTTACCTATTCTGAACAACGCTGATGCTTGCTACCTATATGCCATTAAGGTGCTCTTAAATAAGCTTGAGCGTTTGCAAAATTTATGTATCCGCTTTGTATCTTAGGAAATTAGATCATGTGTCTCACTTTCACAATAAGCCCAAGTAGCTCCCTATTCGATTCCGTAGGAACATTATAATATTATGTCTCCTATATAAAATCTTTCATAATTCTGTTTTCCCCAATATCTGCGTGGTCGTTTATCCTACGCCTGCCCTTCATTTGCCCCTTGTAGGTCTCTCGTCAACTCTTCTTAACTACTAGAAAATACTTAAAGCCTGTGCAAAGCAGTCAAAGAATGCTAATATAATTGTTGTTGTACTGGCATTATTACATTGCTATGTATAATGGAATTAAATGGAATGGGTCACTATAAGTGTAGGCGATCTTAGGGTAAGAATGTAACAAGTAATGACTTATTCAAACTGTAATTGCGGCGACATGAAGTTACAGTCTTCTTTATTTTTTAACAATGTGCGCTTCAGATTAAACCGGAGCATAAGCTTCATACAATTAAAGAAATTAAAATAAATTAAATTTTGAAAAAAGTTTTAGCAGACACGTTGTTGTGTTTACTATACACCTATCCGAGTGTATTTTTCTATCGTATCGCGTATCTAGCTATAAAAAATTCTCGATTCTTAACGCTAGTTAAATAACTACACTCGCTCCAATACGGATGGTACCGTGTTGATTTAAAGTCTAACTTGACGCAGGAGCGCTTTCAGCGAACGAGATTGAACTATTTAGCTGCAAGATTTAATAATATCTACAAAGACGAGTTTCTATTTCGAAATTAAATTTAAAAAAAGTTGCCTTATATTTGGTCTGTGTCTATATTTTTAATTCAAATTCAAATTGTTTATCTGAAATGGTTCGTTAAAGCTATATTTCATCTCAATTTCACTCGGAAGTATAACGTTTTGAGTTTCCATAGTTCTGAAAAAATAGCAAGGCCTTTGAATGCAGAGACAGCTGGTCCCGATATTGTTTTTATGCTAATGCTTATTGACTAGCGCGGTCCGAAGGGTTTTTGAATGGATAAAATCTAAGTAAAGTATCTTTAGGTGGTAAAATTGTTTTGAAAGTGAAATACTGCTGTAATGTAAATAGTTAAAATCCGTTATTTAAAAAAATTATTAAGTAGGTAATGGAACATAACCCATTATAACTATGTTTATAAACTGTATTCACTTATACAGCGCCATCTAGTGGATTTATAAAGAATTATATACAATAACGATATGAACAATGTCATATGTAAGCTAGACACACATATATATAATAATATGTAACCTGTATTTCATTTTTTCTTAGTCATAGGAACCTTATATTTTTCCTGGATGAAAAGTATTTTATATCTATTTTCAAGTAATAAACTATCTTTGTGCCAAACTTTATCCAAATATGTTCAGCCGTTTTGCGTAATTGACTAAAACATACAACAAACATACATACAAACTTTCACATTCATAAGTAGAATTATCAGTCTATAAATAGAATATTGTTATGAACATATATTGTGTATGCTATAAGGATGTGAATATTATTTTGTAAATGTCATCCTTTTGGGTTGTGCTTTGTTTGTAAGAACTCGTAAGGTAAATAGTTATAAAGAATTACTGGAAATAATTTAATAATTAAACTCGGAAATTACTATTATATAATGTTACTGTTTTTTTAAAATATTATTACTATTATAGCTTATATTACTATTATTACTGCTTTATCAAAATAAGTGAAGAGATTTAGATAATATTTCTACGTACATGCATTTTAACAAGTTCGTAATATTTATTTACGTATCTACTGACGTATAAATGGCTAAAATGGCATGGCAGGTGCCCAATGCAAGCGGGAAGCCGCTCTCGATATTGCTTTTATGCTAATACCTATTGACGCGGATGGACGTGCCCGTAGAGACTTTGTTCGATTGAACCGAAAGGCAAACTTTTTTGATAATGAGAATTCAGATTCTGGTGAAATTTTCAAAGCTTGAACATTTTACGTCGTTATAGTCGCTACAGGATATTTCTAGTCTGATCTATGTATTAGAACATATAGATAGATACTACCTACTGTTCCTTAGATAGCCAATGTTCTGAAACGTGTAGTTTTTAGGAATCTAGTAAGATATCTTATATCTTATAGATATCTGATAGACATATATCTGAATGGATACGGTACAGTTTATTAGACATTGTCATTTGATGTGATAAGTCCCTCAATGTGTAATTTTATTACAAGGATTACAGGGATTACAACATAACAGGGATTATAAAACGCAACCTTAAGTCTAATATTATTATTATTATGTCATTAATGTCTATCGGTATTCTCTACCAGTCAACCAAATGTGCCGCACAGAAATGCGAGTAATATTTATAAGAAAATTAAAATCAACACAATTTGTAAATATCATATAAAATATCTCGTTAATTATTGGTTGTGATCACCATTTATGGTTGATTTTATAAATCACCTTAAAGTCGGCCAGCGTGATATCTACAATATTCAGTATTTCGATAATGTGATCTAATATTGAAAGACTAAACAGATACCGACAAAGCTCCACATCACCTAGCTGAACCTGCGTTGATTACGCCACAATTAATAACCGTTGGGGAAGAAATGTTTTAAGTGGCTAACACGTCTTAGGAAAAAGGCAGTAGATAAATAAAAATAATAGGGCACCCTCCAACCAGGTGGATTAATGGTAAAAGACAGCGGGTACACGTTAAATAGAGTAGGATTCAGATTAGCACCAACTAGGGAAAACCTAATCACTATTGGACCGCCAAAAGCCGATGATATTCACACCATTCGTAGCAAATAGTAACTCTATGTTAATAGCTAGAAAACAAGCAAACAAATCATTTGACAGGAAAATGTCATCGCCAGGAATGTAGTGTCCGAGGTTACACCAACATGGACGCGTTGCCTCCAAAAGCGGCGATGAGTAGCGCAAATCTTTTCAACCAAATCGCAGTAAAATATTTCGAGTCTATTTTTCAATAAACCTCAATCGTGCCAGAATAAAAGTGAGCAGATATAAAACATAAGTGTAATCTTATCTTCCAAAACTCTGGGTGTCTATGAAACCTGATTATATAACCAATATTACCAAAATACCTTACTCAAACCTGCACGTCGCTTCGTGACACAAATTGGCCATCTCCCTTTTTGCATATCAATAGATGATGGATATAGTCTGCGCTCAGTACCCTCGGGATATCGAACTAAGTTCCCAATATTGATATATATTATAGATTCCATAGAAAAACCTTTATAAAATCTATGTAAGTGAGAATAATATTTAAAAATTTGTAAATTGATTGCTTGACTACGGCGCCACCTACTGGACCCTAACTATAAATTATAATTGAATAGCATAAATTATATTTTGTTTACATTGATAAAATAATAAATTGTATTTCGAAAGATCGAATTCTTCAAAAGTTATACCATCAATAACATACATACTAACAATTAAAATATATAAAGATTACAAACTAAAAAAATTTAGTATAAATTTTAAAGACTTTTTTGTGTACTGTGTATTCCGTCTAGTAAACCATACTGAACGATCTCCTCTACCGAAACATTTCACGTTCTGTAACATCTCAACTACATGTAACTGTTACTTAACATACCATCATTCTACCAAAACATATTGCCATCCTGCTCGTTTTATGATTTTTTATCGTTCTTCAGCCTATAGAACGTCTAAGGAGGATGAGCTACTGTTGTAATGGCAGTTCGATATCGGAATGTGTTTTTAAGCGATTCATTTATATGCTTTTTACGTTTCCTGCTTTTATCTTAAGATGTTTAAGAAGAAACATATCGAAAGTTACCTTTTAAAGATTCTTAAAGTAAATCTTTACAATGTTCATATTAAATTACATTACACATAGAAGCAGATATATTTATAAAAATGATAATAATTTTATTTCAAGTATCAAAGACTCATATAATGTTAGTATCTAAATTACTTATTTGCTATGTTAGTATTTAACCTAAACTTAAAATCTAAAACACAATATGCATTACCAGTATAATTCAAATGTGTGTCATCGCTGAGCCGTTCCATTCGAAACTGCACAGCAATGACTCACATATTTGCAGTCTAACCTGGTAGCAATCATTTTCAGGATGTTGTTGATACTACCCCGCAATCTGCGCACCAGGGAGCCATATCTTTTGCGCATCGTGGCATAAAAACATTCGGCTCTCGCCGTCACGAACATACCTGATGCGATATATTCTATGATATATTCTATTTCTTTGAAAGTCAGATTTAGACCTTAAACCAAGACTAAACTTAACTCATGTTTATCAGATATAAACTCATTAATTATAGTGACAACGTAAAACCAAATAAATACTTAGATTTATTACTTCCGTATACACTTGAATGTCCTTCTTGTGTAGTATTATGTGACTTGACAGTCGGCAAGGTTACGGGACATCCGAGTTCAAATTCTGTACAAACCGTAAGCTTTTCAAATTGCGTGCACAATACACATCAGTTACCACTTTCTTCAATGAAGGAACACCTCGTAAGGAAACTTGCATATCTGAGAGTTCTATATAATTTTTTCGAAGTTCTAAAATTCGTACTGGGCCAATTTAATAAGATATGACCTAAAGCTCCCTAATTGTGAGATGAGACCCATATGCATATGGATTGTGATGAGGATGAGTTAAAGAGTCACAACTCATTGATGTATAAATGTGTTAATAATGATGCTGGTTGTCTATTTATTGTGAAATTTGAAATCGTTTCTCCAATAAAGTAACACATTCTTAGTCCAAACTGGTAATATCTGCACTAAACTCAAAGCGGAAAATCTAACCATCGATAGTGGACATTATAAGTTATAGGTGTGTATTTCTTCTTTTGTGTATGTCTTTTGTTTCATCTAGTCCACAAGAATCCACAAAAAATGAAGCAATGAACGATACTGATTAAACTAAATCTTAGTATAAGAAAAAACCAACTTAAAAACAAAAGTAAACCCATCCTAACTTTGAAGTGGAAACGCTATTTAATATAAAAGAGAATATACGTTGAATGGGAAAGAAAACTTTACAATCTTGTAAAAGTCGTTTCAAATGATATTTTTTGCTGGAAACCTTTGTCGCATAACCTGAACAAAAGCCTGGTCTGCCCTTGTTGTTCTGTCCATAGACATTTAGTTTAGCCTAGTTTTGCACAGACAATGGACTAAAAAATATTAGTATTAATAAAAACAATTCTTTCTTGTAACGGAATCTAGGAGTTTGCATTAGTAACCTAGCATTGAGCTTTATTTCGGTTTCTTGATTTAGAATGATCTTTCAAGCTTTTAATGAAATTTTTCGTATTTCAGATAAAAATTTTTTAATGCTTAGGTCCTGTATTTAATAATAATAGTAATGTCAAAGACATGCGAAATTATTTAGTAGATTTAAAATCGTAAAGTAAATTTTATTAAGAATTAGTAATAAATCGATTAGTCGGACATTACGTACACACGACATACTAAGTACATGTGCTCCTATGTTTTCAAGGGATACTAAACTTTGTACGGTGAAAGTTTTCTTCGAGTTTATTGAGTTTATTTCACAAAAATACACAAGTACATAGCGGAAAGAATAGTTTATGACAGCAATTGTCATAAGCAATAAATAAAAAAAATGTAGCATTATACCGCTGTGTACAAAAACACGGCACAAACATCGAACGAGTGCGCCAGAACGGCGCTCACAGAAATTCATTTATAACGACGTTTCGAAAACTCCAGGCAAGTTGCTGTAAACAGGAGAATAGCGTGATCGAGGTAGTGGCTTTCTGATTAAAAGGAGACCGCACATGTTATGTGCCTTCGTGGTTGGGTCTTCTCATCCGTTCAGCTGGCAACCTTACGACTTATAAAAAACGAGTGCTATATTCTGGTAATAATTCTTGAACGCTTTCGAAAGTTAGGCCGTCGTCATCGATCCCTGTTTTAAACTGACTTCAACATAGGAGGAAGTTCTCAATTTGTTTGTATTTTTGAAGTGAAAACTTTTATAAGCGCGTTAGACGATTTCTGGTAGGGAAAAATCATATGGATTCGCGTCAGCAATATTCTAATGTATAAAAGTATATTTTTTATATACTTATTTATATAAATATCATATATAAATATAAAATATATAAAAACCTCTTTAAAAATAATATAACCATATATTAGTTATTATTTTAATTACCTCGAGTGCCGACAGATGTGAGATTAATATTATTAATTTAAATCAGAAACTAATATTACAATCAGTTAGAAAATTTAAAATACAATTTTAAGTGTTTACTTCTGTTGGCAGTCCTCATGATTGCATCCGATTTTTTTTATATTTATTACCTCAGTACTTCGTCATTATTTTTTATAAAGATTTGGAAAAATCCTTTATTCTTTGAGAGGGTATACTTCTAGTTTATTCCAACTTATATTTAAACCCTTAAGGGTGAAAAATAGGAGATGAAATCAAAAAAGTTACCTCCAAATTGAAGTTGTTTTTTTTAACATACTTGTTATCGGAAGATATAATTTTGACACATGGGTCGGCCGCTAACTCTCTCCGACAACGGAGCAACGTGGCTCTAGATCTCCTCAATTATGAGAAAATATCAGTGCCCTGTAGTCGGTGACTTGTAATTGATATAAACTGATGAGGTATGAGTGTTTCGATAGATAAATATACCTTCTCAAAACTGAAGGGTTTTTATTCTACATATTCTAAAACAAGCCTGAGATCAAACACTTACTTACATCCACACCCTGAAACCTTTATAAATTACCAATTCCTTTTACCGTTTTCGCTTGTTATCCAAATAAAAATCTACAAGGTGCAAGTCGGGGCCGTAGGTTTACTACTAGGTATTTTTATTGAAAGAAAGGAGTCCCCAAACTAACATATAATGTTTAAAGACCCATAAAACGCCAAATTAGAGATTACATTACAATCTAAAAAAAGGTACAAAGTTCAGTGCTCTTTTTCGAGATCAGTTTGTGACAATGAACGGGTTAATAGGCAATGGGTGTGATATGGGGTTAGAGTGTAATCATCGCCGGTGCAGATTAGGTGAGAAGCTCTATATCGATCGGGCCCAATTTTATGAATGGCTCCTCGTTCCGTCCCTCCCCTCCTACGCTCTTAGCCAAATTCCAGTCAGCTGATCTTAAAAGTTATAGCGAAGCATTTTCAACGTCCTTTTATCAATGATATTATCTCGAACAAAACCTGTATGTCATTATGCTCTTCTCTCTATGTCTCTTCTTTCTTGTTACGATTTTTAGATCAAATTATATTTTACTACAGCCTTTTTTATTACGAAATAGTTACTTATTTAATAGATCATGTACACTCGGTTTACACGAAAGTTTAATATTTATTTGTGATGTTATACCTTGTACTACCTTGGTCTTGATTTTTTCTTTGTTTTTTTTCATTTAAATCAACTCGGCTATATTCTTCTTTCTTTACCCAAATACACGACTGCTTTACCCTTTTAAAAAGTTTTTTCTCATATATCATTCATGTGCAGAAAGCGATCAGTTAGAATTCTATTATATGTATAGATAGACGAACAGTACAATTTTTAATACAAAAAAGAGAAAAAAAAAATCAAAAGCACAAGTACAAATTATTGGAGAAGCAATATGCAGTTCGCGACCTCATTACCATAATTTAACTATATATTTTATGACAAACAGAGAGAAACCTGTGATACGTTCACCTAAACAAGTTAAAACATTTCTCGATTGCTTCTAGAATGGTAGCAGCTAGCCACTATACCACCATTCACGAACTACGTCGAGATTAATCTGGGCGATACAGAGCCCAGCGAACTCGCACAGAAGATACATTGTATCGTACGTTACTCAATAGAGTGCACCACGAACAGTGGAGGTTGACTTAAACTCTAGGACAGACGAAGTCTTAAACTCTAAAAAATATGTTGCAGTCAATATATACACCCGGACATAGTTTTTGCAGAACCTCGCATGAAGCTGATTCTACACGTTCACATCCTCCTTACGACATGACGATTGTCATTATATTAAGAAGGATTGGAATAACATTCCAGTAAACTGGTATTACGTCAACGGAGCCATAAAGAAACGATTTTTTGCTATCAAGCGTACAAATAATTGTATTTTACGGCTGCAAATGATGGGCCTTTAAATGGGATCGAAATGCGGACGGTGCGATATCTAATGTTGATAGAATTTCATAAGTATAAATCTTTTTAATTTTAAAATAAGTAGTAATATAAGTATAGCATATAAATTCTATTGCGATTGATTAGCGGTTACAGCAAGTTTAAATTAAACTTTTGAAACGATACATCCAGCCTGAATTTTATTTACAAATATCCTTCAAGGATTGCCAGATTTATAATGAAGAAAGCTCAGCTCACAATTACTTACATGTCAAAGTAAAGACAAAGGCACTATTCAAGCTACTGAAAATCGGTAAAAATTCCATCCAACATGACTCCGATTCTTCCGCGAATGGACTCGATGCCCGGTGGCACTTTACACTCAATACTTTCTTTCAGTTAAAGTCTATTAAATAATGCATTTTAAATTAAAATAAAACATAATTGTATTTTATAATTTACTCCCCAAAATTAACCCTCATAATTAAAGTTCTTTTATTTTCGATATACGAGTATATCTGTCATAGGGTAGTCGACTTCTAAATAGGCATATAATAAATTTAAGTAGCTATCTGGGACAAACAAACAGGAATGGGAATTTTGTCAATGGGAATGTGAAAATCTAAAAAGTAAAAAATCACTACATTGTATAAGAAAGTCGCTTTACACGTATTTTCATACGCATAGAGTAATAAATTAACAAAGAAGGATTATATATAAATGACTTCAACGAAAAACAATTTTAAAACGCTTGATAAAAAAAATTTAAAAGGCATCACTGGGTCTTAATTGTTTTGAATGTTATTAGAAAGAAAACGGGGGCAGATAACTAGCGCTTTATAGAATAATAATGATCTAGTCGGTGATATTAATTTCTATAAAATACTGTGCTTGTAAAATTAATAAACTAAATATTTGTTATTATCAAGGTTTGCTTTATGCGTGGAGAAGATGCAGTACTTTTAAGAACCTATGAAAGAAAGTACGGCAAATTAAAGACCTTTTTGAACCAAATTTCATTTGTCACTTCTCGTCATCACTAAACTGTAACAGAGTGAATATCTCTCTGAATGATTATGAAATAGAATACTTTTCTTATTGAAGTTAACTAGTGTTTTAAGATTATGTTAGCCCAATAAGCGCTTATTAGTAATATTCTAAATAAAGTACCTTTCCAAATTACTCCTCTCACAAGCAATTTATCTACATTAGAGGTGGGTTTGCAGGAAACAAAAGAATTTTATATCAAGATAATTTCGACAGAAAGTAGGCGAAAGAAAAACAACCCCCTGCCGCGCAACGAACTTTATGAAATCAGGGTTACCTTCAAGAAATATATCAATTAAAAATCCGTTAAAATCCGTGCGTACTTAGTTGAAACAAATTTTTATTGAAAGAGCTGAACAGCTACGATAATCACGCAATGTTCAGGTCGTTAGCTCTGGAGATGGGTAACGTTGTGGTTTGTTGCGTTGCAGTTTCTGACTTCGGTAAGTGTTCTCTTTTCTTTATTACATTTTCGAATCTTAGAGAGCTTGTTTAATCCTAACTATGATATCCTTTACTTTAGATCGAAAAAAAGCACTTAGACGTTTTTCTCTCTTAGTCTTTTACATCACGAACATCAAAAACCAATATTCTTCAGAGACGTTGGTTTAAGTAAATAAACGGCTTCAACCAGCTTTTTAGAAATTAAACATGTGAAACTTTGAACTATTTTATATAAATCGTGATTAAATTATAATATCATGTTACATTATTCCTTACGTACCTACATGAATTACGAAAGCCCTTTCCCTAATGTTGAGGCCGCTTGTTTCGTCGAAAGGCTGAGCGATGTCATTTTAGCTAAAATGTGTAGCTACAGTCTCAAGGGAGGGACAATATTGAATTATTTCGATTTCAGAATTTCTAGTTGAAAATTATAATGAATATCATTCATCGAATATTTAATTAAAACCATAAATAGAAAAATGAGCCTTAAATTCTATCAGGATTTTCACAAAGATGACGTAGAAAAAAACTTCACCATAATACAAAGCTTCTTATTAGGTATGCGGGCTACGTTGGATTAAAGAAGGCCATTACTTTCTTATCTTATTATAAATGTAAATGTAACACATAAATTCTCAAAAAGTAATTCTAAATAATAACTAAGAGAAGCATTAAAGTCGTTTACAAAACTTTAAACTATGTAAACAGCTAAATTGGATCTGATTAGATGGAACCACTCAGCGACGGTCCAGCTCAAAAGCACCTCATGCGAGACCAGATTTACGCGCTTGTCACTGTATGAATATTTGCGCAAAAGGTTAAACATTACATTTCAAATAAAGACGTAATGTAATGTTACCTGGTCACCACCGGCCATGTACATACATCTACAACACCAGGAGCAACAACGACCCATTGCGGGCATATACGACAACGATAAATAAACCCACTTGTAAACTAGCTCTTGAATGTAAAAATATTTAAAATACTTCATTGATAATTTTTAAATTTTGAGACGTCTAATACTAACTGAGTAGTAAACTATAATTATACCTATAACTAACTATCATAAGAACAATTAGGTATTGCTGTAGATCATTTACAGGTAACATATTATTTACATGCGAAACTCATGTTTGCATGGCTCTGACAAGATTCTTCTTTGATATTATAGCTGTCGTGCACAGAGATATAAAATCGCTTACGTACCATGTTCATCTTTATACCGTCTACATAAGGAAAACATTATGTGATCTTGTTGTCAAGGGAGGGATCTTGGTGCCTGCAAATAAAAACACGAGGTTAGTCTAACACTCTACTTGATGAAAACTTAATGTTAGCAGTTCGTAACGTGGGACTCGTAATTTATATCCAACGCTTTGTAAATTAAAAGATTGAAGGAAAAGTACATATAAATTACATACATTTATATAAAACCCATTTATGCCGGTTGAAGGTAATTTAGTTTTTTTTTCGTGTGCCAAAATTTGCTTTTAATATTCCATTAAGTACCTACTTCTCTCAAAAATGTGTCTAATAATAGTTTTTTACTCATCATAAATTAAGAATATCACATAATTATTCTAAGTTCCATTTATTCTTGGATGATAAAGTACACTAAAAGCTTAAACGCTCTCGCCTTGAAGACGTTTGCATTGTACCGAAATAAAAATAGTTGAAATTTGCATATGTAATGTAGGCAAAACAAGTCATCGTTAATTAAATTGTGTATTTTCACAATCTTAATTTTTATACAATAGAAAAGTCTACCTATCTATGTCTTCAATTTTTTTTTCTATAATTATGATTTAATTTTCTTACATGTAAATTAAATTAATTTATTGTAAATTCTAGTTTTAACAAAAGCATTATTTAGTAAAAACTAGTTCTAACTAGGGAAAACGCGTTCTATCTAAAAATGGTTTTAACTGTAACATATATATATATATATATACATATACATATACATATATATAATTTGATTTTTCATTTTTGTCTTCTCTTTGTTGTATAAATTTAGGAAATGTAAATTCTTGTTTACATTGTTAAAACATAAAAGAAGAAAAGAGAAAACAAGAGATCTTTATATATTTATGGAGTAAATTGTGATTATTTTTGGTGGTTTACATCCAACAATGTGGTTACTTAACAAAAGCACATATTATGTCCGAGGAGGACTATTGTAATCTGCGTCTTGGAAATAAAAATTATATAAAAAAAATTCATGTCAGAATTACTTTCGAATAAGTACGTCAGCTTCGATTTTGCGCACAAAGGAAATTAATAAATAAACTAATTCGGTATAGCATTTATAAGATGATTATATAGCTTAAATGTATAATTGAAGGCTTGGAAAGAACGAGTACCCGTAGATTGAAATCTAGATTGAAAAAAAATATACTAATTTAATTATATTTAAACAACGCGATCGTTAACTGCAGTGAACCAATTTGGGAAATAATTATTTATTTGAAAAAATTTCCATTTGCCCACATTTATTTATGGATGCCCAAACTAATATTTCTATTTTTAATGTCTCTCGCAATTTAATCTCCATTTTTTTATAATAAATCTATTGTATTAATTTGTTTATTAATACAGAACTGAACTGATTTCATATAATTCGGTTGAAAATATTATGAGAATTCAAATATAAATTAATAGTCAATTTGAATTGCCCGAAACTATTGAATTTGGCTGGTGCGTTTGAAGGATATAACAAATAATCGTTAACAAAAATGCACACTTTCTTTGGACTTCGCGTGAAAAATCTTATATACACAGATATTATTATATGTTGTATTATTATTATAAATATCTAAATACAAACAAGTCTCTTATACTATATCGACAGAATGGTGAGGGGGCTGTTAAACAAGGTATTAAATCAAATTTATGCTAATTTAATTCAACCATCTATAAATTATTAAATAGAATGAGAGATATTAAATGATATATAGAATGATATATATTAGAGATACATATAATAACGTAAAAAGAATAAGGCAAAAAACAGATATACAGGAACATATTTGATTTACTGTACGTAATTCTCAGTCATTCAATAGTGAAATAGTATTAATATAATAAGTTATAATAAACATTTAACATGAAACAAACAACTGTTAAGGAAAACATGCCGCGTATTCCGGTGCGCGGCAATATAGCCTAATATAGAGCAAACCTATCTACAGCTACTGTACTAACCTGAGGTGTTTAGAGCCTTCGTCTAGCCGACGTCTCGCTGCAAGCCATTGTACAAAGTAATAAAATTATTATTGTAGTTGCTGTACAACCAAGACGGACGTTAGGGTTGACAGCCACTGCACCTTAAAAAAAAGTTTATCACATGTGGAGTTCGTAAAAAGTTCGCGAAGCGTGTGCTATCAGCGGCAGGTTAAAAGCGACTGTCTGCGAAACTACGAGGGACTTCGGCTGTAATCGGCTCAGATCGAGCCCTCAGCCCTTTCAGGACTAGTGAACTTGTGTGCGAGTATATTTGTTTAATACGCTAAATGGGAATATTTATTCGGCTGATTAACGATGCAGGCGGACGGTTAACTTGCAATGAATGTCGCTCGAGTCGTTTGGATGTACATATAGTAACGTATATAAGACAACGTACGTATATAGTGCGTTTGCACTAAATGAGCTAGTAATCGAACAATCTCGTAAAGGTTTTATCACTGTCCCACTGCTGGTTTCGGTTTTTCTTCCACTGGATTGATTAAAGAGGGATTAAGGTCAATGCTAATTGATAGACACACACCTTAAAAATCAGCACTATAGATTAACATTATAGAGATAAAATAAACTTTGGTTTTAAATGTTCACAGCCATTTGACAACATAATTCGTTGTTTTTACAAATCCCTGATTATTAACTTTGTCTTTGATATAGTTTATAACCCACTTTACAAACCTGCAGGAATTCATGTAAAATTATTGTATGTATTCCATTCACTTTTAAAAGCTATTAATGTCATCGTGTGCATTAGGTAACGTAATTTAATTACTAAAGTAAAGTTGCATAATATTTTACGTTTGCGAAATAAGTACCCGGCGTTACTTAAAAGTTTCTTACACCTGTCTGCAAATATACACTTAAGTTTTCTAACGTAAATTATAAACGACCACTGCATATATCTTTCTTACGTTCCGTCATCTTTGTTCCCCGAGACTAATAGAATACTATAATATATAACTGATATTTCCAAGCTAATGAAAATGCAGAAAACCCTTTTACTATAAGTAGGAGTTCATGGATGGAACCCGACGGAGCCGCTATTTTCTCAGTGACACCTGAAACTACATATGTAGACCATGAGTAGAACTTTATACAATTTATATTTCCTGTCGGTTGAGCTATCAATGATTCCGCACTTTTAAAATTTTTATTCATCGAAAAATTAGCTTAAACATGTTTTGATTTACTATAGGTACATACATCTATTTATTTTATGAGTCTGATCTGGTTTGTGTGAAATTTTGCTTGATTTTATAATACTGGTGAAAGACAAATATATAATTATGGCAGAATTATTAGACTAGTGTGGCATGCGGTCCAAAATATCACAAATAGCTTGTGTTGAACTTCATTAGCTTGCTCAAAAAATCATTCGTTTTTTACGGGAAAATTTGCATGTGCGTGTTGACTTTAACATTGTTAAATCCACACATGATTCTCTTACCAAGTAGCTAATATAAGTAAACGCTTAAAAGTTATGTAGTTAAATTAAAATGGCCGATTTTCGTCAAAAAATTGAACGCACACACTGTATCAAATCCGGCTCGAAGGACCAAAATGTCTATATCTTGATGTAGTGGACTGTAGTTTTGCTGGTGGAGATCACAATGAAACACAGTGGAAACTTTCAGCACTTCTATTGCACGCCTTTAAGAGATACATTGAATTTTAACTTCAAACAACCGAGCACAAGCGAACGAACGTAGAACAGAAAAAAAAAGCATAAAAAAGGTGTTGCCATATTTAAAACACTAGAATATTAATGTTGGGGATGCCAACACACACACTTATGCTTTATGATTCTCTGTACAGCAGGTAGCATGTTAGACACGAATAAGAGAGTACAAACAACCAAGACTCAAAAACAAACATTTATCTGTAACATAAGTATCTGCTCCGGGATATCGAATCCGGGCAGTTACTTCAGGAGGCTAGACAACAACCGAGTTACAAAGTCGTCTAATAAAGAACAATGGAGATCGCAAGCCTTGAAGAAAACTTAAAAAAGAAATAATTTGTGCCATGTCACTCCAAACAATGGAGGAGATGAGAAAAGCTGGTAAAATGAAAATGACATCGTTAGACACCATCGTTCATTGTATTCTGCCTTTCACATTTATCGCAGAGTATCTTACACATAATATTCCGGATATATTCCTGAAACCATTATTAAAAAGACTAAGAAGAATGGCTTAACCAAAGGGGATATATAGAATAGTTAAAATATACTCATATCTTAAAAGTAGGACAATGTGCTACGTCATATGTATATAATGTCAATGTACGTCAATGTGTATGTAATGTCTACGCTAAATCCAAATTGAAATGCCAAATGAGTTTCATTCAAACAAAACCTTTTCTTTATTTTCTGTGTTATACTGATCATCTGAGCATGAAACCAGCTTTGTTAAAAAGAATATTACTCATATCGATACAAATATCGAGGGGAAGTATGTAAAGCAGTTAATTGACCAAATTATAATAAGGTTTCACTAATAAATGACCATCCCAGAATAAATATAATCTATTTTTATATAAATAAGAAAAGCCTAGCTAAGAAGAATATTCTTTATTTTTCAATATAATCACGCTCAAAATAAATACATTTCTCACATGTTTCATACAATCCCTTTAAACCACTCAAAATATATTGGCTGTCTTTGTCCTCAAAATCACGTTTGCCGCCACTTACATTTCGTTGTCATCCGAAAATCTCCGGCCATGTAAATCCTTTTTTCATGTGGAAAAATCGCTAGGTGACAAGTCTGGACTATACGGCGGTTGGTGAAATTCTGACAATTCTGTACCATTATCGCGCGTTATCTTGCAAAAACAGCACTGTGCGTGCTAGTTTCCCGCGTCCACGTGTTTATCCACAATAGCCTCACGAGCCTGTGTCAATAATTCGGCATAATATTGGTCGTTCAATAGTTCACCAGTTTAGTACCAGTCCCTTGGGTAGGTTATTTATTAAGAAAATCCCTCGCTATCCCAAAAAACAGTCGCTGTTAGCTCAGCAGCCTGATTTTCCACCTCATTTTTTTCATCGGCTTATCTCCTTTTTTAACACATTGCATGGACTTTTGTTTTGACTTCGAGTCATTCTGGTAATCGTCTATGTTTCGACCATAGTGACAATCCGGTCACATATTTCATTACGTTTATCATCGGCTAGCTTCAAAGATTCCTTGCAGCGTGCGAGTCGTCGTTGCTTGTCAAGCGGTATGAGCATTCTCGGTAAGCGCACAAATTATGTCGTCCAATGTCTACAACTCGTTCTTCATCCAGCTGCCACAATTTAATTCTTTGGTCAACCAAAGAAGTTAGTTAGTTTTTCTACTTTTGTAACATATTTGTCGGTCACTATCGTGGTAGAAAGGATCGGGTGGAAGTCATCTCCGCAGCTCTCTCGTCCTTGTTGAAATAAGAGCAACCATTTTTACCGTCATTACCGTTAACATTTCTTCAAAAAGCCTTTCACCTATAATTGTATGTGTTTGAGGGCTAAAATTGAAGTTATTTATGTCAAAATGGTAAATTTGGTGGTAAACATTTTCGTGGGCTATTGTTATCCGTACAATATTAAAATTAATTATTATAAACGTGTACGCAATTACACTCTGGAACTAGGACTTGTGATGGTGACATAGACACACATACATAGGACATAACAAATCCAAGATCCGATAATACATTTTTCTCTCCCGGCCGGGAGTCAAACCTCGCTTGACAAACTAGGTTACTATAATTTGAGATACGGAATTGTTGGTACGAACCGCAGTACTTTTACGAAATTATTTACATGGACTGAGTCCAGAAAAATTTGACTATTTTCACATTTCATCCATGAAATTCTAACAATAACTCTAACAATAACAAATTATTCATATAAGTTACTTCAACATCAGCAAACCACCAAGTATTATACTATTATTATAATTATACAGAGCAGCCATTCAGGCAGAGGTTGTGCTGTAATATACATAAATTTGATATCGAATTAAAACATAAAATCTGATCATCTCGATAAATCAATTATATTGTGTGAATATGATCATAATCAGATGTAACCCAGTCACTAACATCAAAGATCACCGATTATAATATACTTACCGAGCCGGTCAAGTTTCTTACGGATAAGTAACGGAAACCTAAATTCTCAGATATATTTTTTCCAACACAATCTGTATTTATCATCATAGATCGGCCAGTTGACACAAGATATACTTTGTACCTAAGCCCTCTTGAGTTTCACTCTATTTATAAGTAAAAACCGCATGAAAATCCGTGTAAGTACTTTTTAATTATTGCATTCAGACAGACAGTCACAGAATTTATTTTACATAGTGTAATTACATTATAAGTAATCCGTCTAAATCACATATAACGAAGAAATTAATGACAAAGCCGAACCCATTTTCTTTTTAAGCAAGAGCAAAATACAAATGACTGAGTACCTAGAAGCAATTTCAATGTAAGTTTTAAGCTTAAGTATAAATTCATGCCCTCGGGAGTTCGGCTCAGAGACGAGCGCATTGAACTCCACACCACGTGCTGTCTGTATATCACGGTATCTGCAATATAACTATGTACAGTATGTAGGCGTTCGGTAATTTGGCAACCGAGTTTTTTCACTTCCGGCTAACTACTGAAACTGCTGGATTATTAGATTTGTATGCAAAATGAAACATATATTTATATGGGAAACACAATCTAATAGGTATAGATTTTTACAGTAAAATGCTCCAAAAGTGCGTAGTGACATAAAATCATTTAATACGTATACAATTGGCAATTTTTTAAATCATCATGTTATACAGCGTGTGTCCATCTGAAATAATGTATGTACCTGTCAAATGGTAAAAGATTTTTTCAAATTTGTGCTATGGTTCCGCAGATTACCCTCCTCAAAGAAACAAATTCACAAACTTGCCACCCTCTCTTGATAATACAGAAAAGAACATGTTTTCATTATTAGTGATTTTATTTAAAACGAATATACTTTTAATTCTTTTTCAGATTCATTATACCATTTGATTGAAAGTATGTAATGGAATAAAATTATAATCTATACTACTATATAACTCAAAAACGGCTTGACCGACCTTAATGAAAATTGGCATGTAGTGAGAACACGTGATTGCTCAGATGATAGGCTATATAAAATATCAGTAAACGTAATCATGTTTAATCAAAACAAAAAATTAACCATGTATTAATATATGTATGAATAATAGTCCAACCCGAACGATGTCGGACGGGGCTGCTAGTGACTTTTAAATTTACTCTAGTTTGTTAAAAAAAAAAAAAATTGTGGTATAACCGTGTATGTTATTAGTTTTAATTATATATCTATCTAAATTATTCTAATAAACTTATAGACTGATGTAGCTTATGAGATGTTCTTCAAAAACAATTTCTTCGTTGTGAAGCCCTTTCATATAAATGTTTAAATATACATTAAGAGACTCGACACTCGAAAACGAATATTTATAACATAACTATGTACTCTCTTGATTGTTATAGAACTGTCTAAAGCTAAATCTAATAACATCATTTATTTTGATTCCATTACTCTCTGAATATCGGGTATAGATTGTGCATAGGTTTTAAAGCCGCAATGAATATAGTTTAGGAAACATATCGTAATGGTTTGTGTTGTGAGGAGAAAGTTGTAAATGCCGTGGGCGTGTCTTTCGAACCGGGTGACCGGGGTGTGCCGTGACCGCGTAACCCGGTCACCACGTGACCCGCTTTCCGAACAGGGTATGCATCGCCCGGGATTGCTTGCATACCCCGATTGATTCCTGACGATAACGATTTTTAGGTCTCAAATTCAGATGCTTAAACTCTGTGTAATGGAATTTAAAAAAAAAGGTTAATATATCATTGTCATTATCTTTGTATGTTATGTACGTTGTATTAATATATAAATGCTCAGATTCATTCGGTCCCTTAATGTATTCAGTGAGCCAGCAAGATTTTATATTTCTCTATAAAAGATATAATTTTCCCAAATTAATCTCAACGACTCTGTATGTTCTACCCTGAGATGTATCATGAGCAATGAAATTTACGCTGGAATTTGTTCTGTGTGGGAGTTCGAACTACTGGAAATTCCCATTTGAGCAAAGAGACGTAAATAATTCACTCGTGCTTTGAGCAATAAACCTTACTCGGTGTACCAAATGATCTACTGATCAGTAAATGTATCTTGCCTTGACTTAATCTCCTATTTAAGTAATCAAATCCTATTAACTAACCTCTCGAAGACTCCAACATCATAAGTAGATTAGTAAGTGTATTAGGATTTGCCCCTATATACTGTTATTTCTGTATTATTTTATTAATGCTTTAGTATAATCCAACAATAAGTATACGCATCTTATGGTGCATTTTAATTAACGATCGATATGACACCAAAATAGGAGAACTATTTAAAGTCCCTGAGTTTTATACCACCGGGATTAATCCCGGCAATAATCGTGCATGATGTTAAAACATTTTGAGTAACTTACGTATAAGGACGGCTGTGATCACTTGCCGTTGGCAAGTATGGCATATCTTTTACTGATTCATATAAAGCTGTTTATTATTCATGACGTAATTATTAAAATCCCTGGCATATTATTACACTTGTCCCATTTACATATACTCTTAAAATTCAAATTTTACCAGCTCATTAACCGTACACTGCTAGGCAATTTAGAAGGCTTGGAGTGTACTTTAACAGGCTGCTCTAGTATGAATTTTTGGAAGGGTTTGTGCCCCAGCCGTAGTGTCACAAATTATTACGCCGTGCGAAAGCCTTCGTATTGGTTCAACGAATTACTGCGATGTTAACAAGGTCCGATGGCGCGACGTGCTCTCATCACGGCTGCGTTCCGGAAATTTTCCTTTGTTCCTGGAATTTTTGGCTCATGCCGACGGGACGCGACAGAAAACTTTATTTCTTTATATTAGTGGAAAATTTACTTACCGCGAAGGTATGCCTGGTAGGTAGCATGTGCCATGAACAGTTAGTAATGGATGTAAGTCAGAGCCCACATTCGTCATTGTCGACTGCAGGACACGGGACTTTTTATAATGAAAAACCACAAGATGAGAGCTGGGACACTTAAGAAATACGACGAAACAAAGACTAGAGAGTACTTTGCCATTTTATTAAATTTAAGGAAAGATCCTGTCATAGTTATTTTTTAATAAATCCTAGTTACAATTCCGTCGTTAAAATCTGAAAATACATATGTATTTTATAATTGGAAGTTGCTGTACGAATAGATCGTTCAAACTGCACATGCAAATAAAATTTCATTCTATTACAATGCAAATTTTTCCCGAAAGCTGAAAGCACAGGTAAAACAAAAAAGAAATTGGTATACATTATAATAGTTTGTTGAAATTCTAAAGAACTAGGGCATAAAATCTACGAATAATGTATGTGATTTATTAACTTTTTTATTAATACTTTTAATGTTTTTGACACCAAATGAACTACGTTATTCATTAAAAAATTAATCAATAATTATAATTTCAAAGTTATGAGTGTATTAAAAATTTAATATCACTTACTTTAGTGAAGGAAAACTTTTAAGACAATCCACTTACTTGTTTGTATCTAGAAGTTTTGCATAAACAGCACTTAGCCAGCAGTGGACAGTTATGGATTGTGATGACAATAATAACACTATTTATATATTGCTGTATAGGTATGTAAAACCAACATATCCATTTAGAACATTATAACACTGAAACAGCTAAACTAATTTGCAAGTATTGGTAATGAAAATTAATCTTGTATGTATGCATATATAGCTACATACATAATGTATGTAATTTTGTTTCAAATTTATTGGTTTGTACGTAAAAAAATCATTAAAATTAGTATTAGCAGTTGAATATTGTTTTATTTGATAATGGCTGACAAAGGATTAGACCGATGGGATCCATGACCAGAAAAGCAAAAAGCAATGATATGTGGTCACCGCCAGTGATGCACGTCTGTAAAACGCAATACTAACGCGATGCTGGCTAGGTATATTTTTTTATTTCTCAGGTCTCATATTTTATTCCTTCATTACCGTATTTATCTTTGTTTTTAAGAATCTGATAGGAGCCTTGGATATTCGTGGATGTTGAATCTTCATTAAAACTCGTAATAAACAAGTGATCTCTGTAATTAACCTTTAATGGTATTTTAATAATTAATATATAAATAAGATAAGATAAAAAAATGATCGTTGTGTGTAATAATAAAGATATAAGTATAATAATAAAAATGGGTTTATTAAATTAAATTTAAATATACAGATATATAGAAATTAAATATATAGAAAGATTTAATATATAGAGATATATAGAATATATCGATTTTATAATTAAATTTTGAACAGATTTATAATCTCTGAAATTCATTTACTAGCCATAATACGTTCAAGTCCGCTTTCATTAACTGAACTTTTTCCAACCGCTTCAATATAAGCACTGTTCCTCAAATCCTTTTCAAATTCATCGTATTCTACATCAGAATAAAAAACATTGTCCGCACAGGGCGGCGGACAACGTACACCTTTCATAACTACCTTAAGGACCCGCCTCGTCGCAGTAAATTCTTTCTTTAGCTTCGCAACTAAGTTTGTCTTCGAATGTAATAACGTTCTTAATTTTTCTCTCTCCAATTGCAAGGCCAAGTTCTTTGTTTGTGTTTGCAACTCCCGTTGATTAGCCCCCTCTAATTGCTTTTTCATCCCGCACAGAATCACTTTGAAACATCTTTGTGCTTCCTCTAAGTTCGAATTAGCCTCGTGTAGCTCGCTTCTTAACTTTTTAATATCTCTATCCAGTTTTTTTATTGTAATACTCTCAGTGTGGTCCTTCTTGCCTACATTTGTAATTACTTTCCTCTTACCTTTATGTTTTATTTCTTTAACTATGACTTCTACAGCTGTGGTATTATTTCTGAATATCTCGTAAGGAATGTGTAAACTATTACTGGAATTATTTTTCAGAAGCGGTTGATCATAACAATTCTTGGATAACAGCTCTTCAAAAACAGATTTTTTAGATTTCAAGTTATTAGACATAGTAAATAATATTGAAGTTTTAATAGATTTTATGAGGTTATTTTTTGCCTGTTAAAAAGAAGATTTTGACGTTTTAAATATATTATTCGATGTATATGACATGATATACAGAAAAAGATATAGTATCTATGGCTAAAATGAAATAAAAATATAGTTAGTATAACAAACGGCAACGAATCTCGTTCAGAATAATTGACTGTGGATGGAGATATATGATGGATCTGGATATTACATATTTTTTATATTATTGAATATTATCATATACTAATATACTAGTAATAGAGGAACACAGTGTGCGAGTGAGATTTCGAGCTTTACGGAAGATCCTACTTGCGAGAAAGAGATACAAGAAAATTTATCGTAGGACTGTTTTCAAACTATTTACTTTCCATTACTCTCCTGTCAAAAATTGCCATTTGTTATTTTATTAGTTTCATTTCAATCTTTCTATATTTTATCAGACTAAAAATAGTAAGCATAATGGTGTCGTGTTCAGTATTAAATTGCAGGGTTACTTATAACAATAATTCAAACAAAGAGGCAATACACAGGTAAGTATTTACTGTGATTTCATATTTGTTGACAAATTTTACTTCTTCAACGTTTCCTATAAATGCAGTT
Source organism: Megathymus violae (assembly GCA_003671415.1). Lineage (NCBI taxonomy): Eukaryota > Metazoa > Arthropoda > Insecta > Lepidoptera > Hesperiidae > Megathymus > Megathymus violae. The sequence goes on along the minus strand of PDGT01000069.1, from coordinate 545,822 downwards.
CAAAAAGAAAAATGGATTCGAATGTTAAACCAGATAGGTAGTGTTCCTCACAAAGTTTACAGTAGACACTTTAAGGGCAACTATTTTGTTCTACGAAATCACCGACATGTTAATGAAGGATCTATACCTCCAAAATTTGTTGGTTATTTCCTTTCTGAGGGCAATAAGTTATATCGATTTACATCAAAGAATTAATTAAAACCAATTAACATTATTAGTATTGTTTTCTTTAGTACCGTGTAATCACATTTTGTTTTATCCTGTCAAATAAGGTTAAGTTTAGAAGAAGCGAAGTAAACAGAAGTTACTAGGATTAGCATGGTGTTATTAATATAACATGTAATGAGAATTAAGAGAACGAATTTAATATAGCAAAAAAAAAACCTGTGATGGAATAGTCGACATTCATGTCGATAATACATGGACGTGAATTTGACATCACTAAAAGTCACGCACATCTGTGTATTTTTCACACCATGCACATTTGTTTTGGTGACGCGATTTTGAGATGAGTGTTCCTCTATTACGTATATATTAACTCTATGGATATTATGTTTGTCTATTCTCATTATTAAAAAAACAGCTTTTCCTTAGGTACTATTTAATCTGTAGTGACATTCCTCTGAACGCCCATATCGAAGCCATGTCAAAAACCAAAATCAATCTATCTGTAGTCTTTTATAATGACTGAATTTGTAATAGTTTCAAATTAAAAACTGTCGACTATAAAGAGTTCCCCTTGCTAAAAAATACATTGACTCATTTGTAATACAATAATGTGTATTCTTCGGTAAAATCACGAATTAAAAAGATACATATATGAACCAAATTATATATTACACAGTAGGTACTTAAGATTTATAAGGAATGTAAATGAACCATTTGCGAATGTTTTTTTAAACTCAAAAGCGAATCAAGGATGGAGATCAAAGTAGTCGTCACTATGCTCACTGAATTAGCTGATAAACGTTAACTGGAGGAAACAGGTTAGCGATAAACTCGACGTGATTGTCAAAGGAAGACAAACGAATCGTGTGATTGAAATGAAAGTAAGTACAAAGTAAACATCTCGAACACCTCAGTACCCAGATATAAAAATCGTCAAAAATATTTTTTTGTATTAAATTATTATAATTTATTTAATTTAGTTTCGTCGGCAGTAGCAGCCGTTTATGTTGCCGTCATCTCTTTAAACATGCATAATTTTAAATAATTTGGACATCTATAAACACAAGAATTATAAGAGTAAGTACATTACATACGAGGGTCAAACTAAAAGTTGCTGCATCCGATAGAACCACTGAGAAAAGCACTTTGCCCACTCGTACTTAGGGGTTCTTCGACGGCCTTTTGAAACGCAGCCACTGCTTCCTCGGTGTCTATAAAACGTATTCCGCTAAGTTTTTCTTTTATTTTCGGGAATAAATAAAAATCGCAATGTGCGAGGTCGGAGCTATATGGCGGGTGACCCAATAATTCCACGTCTGATGTAGACAAATAGTTCATCGTTTGCCTGGCGGTGTGTGACGAGGCGTTGTCGTGGTGACGAAGGATCCTACTGTTACTACTGGAAGATTTTTCCAAGGCAAGTGGTAAACATTTGTTAGTTTACCACTCTGCAGTAACTGTTTTTTGATCCTCTAAAACAATTGTCGCGTAATGACCTGTCCTTCCGAAGAACGAGGCCACCATCTTTTTTTCTCACGCTTCGACCTCTCTCCACTTTAGTTGGCAACTCTTCGGAAGGAAACACCCACTGAGCAGACTGCCTTTTGGTTTCCGGATCATAACAATAAATCCAGCTTTCGTCACCCGTAAGTATATCGAATACAGCATTTGAGTCACTTCCGTTAAATCTTTGAACCATTTCACGGCACCAATCAACCCGGCGGAGTTTTTGAGCCTCGGTCAAATTATGAGGTATCCACCGGGCGCAAAGCATCCTGACCGCTAAATGTTCATGGAGGATTTTGTGCACTTGACTCATACCGATGCCTAAGCTTGTCCGAATGTGCTGATAGGTCACTCTTTTGTCAGTCTCTATCATACGCCGCACAACACTGAAGTTGTCTTCAGTCGTCACCGTAGAAGGCCGTCCCTCACGCAGATTAGCGGTGAGATTAGTGCGACCACGTTTAAATTCATTAAACCAGTTGTAAACAGTGGCACGAGATGGGGCTTGATCGGGAAAGACTAATCGAAGTCTTGTTGGCTTAAATGACATAGAAAGTCATAATAAATCAATACACGAAAATTTTCTCGCTTTAAATTCATACTGACGTGACACAGACAATTTTCAATTTGCCGCCAAAACGTAAAACAAATGGCAAATTAATAAAATACATACTCAATAATATTAGCAAAGAGTTCCATTTTCAAAATTCAAACTTACTTTTTTATTATATTGTTTACAATTGGCTAGTTCTAAAAATTTTTAGTGCGACCCTTGTACACACACGCGCGATTCTATAATATTCTGTAATTACACCACATGAAAACCGAAGGGAATGGATTTTTATAATTATTAGATAAGCGAGAGATTTTAAGACAGTAGATACAAATTTCCTTTGGTCTTATGTAACGAATACAAAACTCCTCGATAGCAAAAAATACGACATTTAGGAAAAATATCTGCAATGAAATCATAACGATGATGTTCGTACTGACTACCACCTCCACGACTCACCATTACCACAATTAGAAAACCTAACTAGGAATTTAGAAAAATTTGTGGTTTAAATAATACATTTTGAAATATTTATTGAGCGTATCGTAATAATATTTCATGTTTATAAATAAGTATTTCAATTTTACTTTCATATCAAATTATCGTACAATCTAGGCCATACACATTAAATTCACAATAACGGGCACATAAGCAACCTACGAGTAAATATATCAAAACTAAGTTCGCTCACTCTTATAAGTTTTTGTATATATATCGATCGCATGAACAGAACTTCAACGGTTTATCTTGTTCAATGTGAAAAATCGGGTTAAAACACCGCACAGACTTGACCTCTTTTTTTAAAGTCATACGACTTTCATACGGATCATAGGGCACAATGGTTACAAAAATATGCAATTAAGTACAAGAAAATATTATTGCTCGTAAAATGTAAATGCCATGACCTTGTCACCTTACGACACGGTCTCTTAAACTTCTTTGCGTTACGTTACATTAAAGAAACAAAGATAATACCTACTCCGATCAGTGATCAGATTAAATTGCCCGCTGCCGGAAATATGATTGGTGATTGCACTGGCAAAATTCACCATGCTTCGGAAGATAGTTACCGTTGGTCCCGGTATAGCAGTATAAACTTTTTACGTTGGAAAAGATTGAGAACCGGATAGGGCACGAATCCCCCTACCCGATGTTCTGACGAAAACGCTGCCATTTTCTAAGTCCTTATATGTAAGTTCACCTTGTATAAATTCATTGCCGGACATAAGACTCCAATAACTTGCATTGCTCCTCATCTAGGCAAGTGTCTGTACAACAATACGGGAGCTTACATCGCTACATATTCCATTGCGGTTAATGAAGATAATTGGGTAAATAGCCAGATTTTCGTAACTTTAAACCGCCCCAAAGTTTCATACATGCCTGCTACCTATTTGATATTAACTACTACTTAGGCTCATTCAGGGATATTGGCCACAGGGTCAAAGTTTAACAATAAACTTAGTGTATTAATCTAAATTATTTGTGTTGCCCATTCTGTTATTGAATTGGGGCTTTTTTTTTATTTTGTACGCACAATAAAAATTACCAAAAAGAGAAAATAATAATTTGGTTATAAAAACAATCTATATATCTTATCAATTAAAATTAATTGTAATAAATCTCACTGATGTGTACAAAATAAAATTTTGAAATGAAGTATGTAGAAATGTAACCTACTTAGCTAAGTTAGAAATAAGTAACGAGCTTAAATTTAAGTCTTATTGAATTGATTACCTGCCGGACTGATATAATAGGAACTAACTGGGTTTATCTAATTAACACACAAAAAAAGAATAATCGCACAGATGTAACCTTGCAGCCAAAGTACTAAAACAACTCTAAGCGCCATTAAATTGATTTAAAGCTTATACAGCATTATACAGCGACTTATTCTCTCGCTATTCACCTCCCTTCTCATGCTAAAATATTTATAAAATAGTTTTGCTTAAGAAATATATAAATATTCCATATTCTATGTTAAAAAATAAAGAAATGCTCGAGCAATAGGTACAAATATAATCTTTGACATTCGGGTTGCCATATAATATAATCATCATCTCGACAAAACAATTCATCACCACACTGCTGGGTTTATATCACCTCATCCTCCATGTGTGACCCTCACAGCGATGATTGGTAAACTTTTCTGATCTTCGTGTACATCATGAAGAAGTAAGGTATGAAGACTTCCTTAATATGTTACTTTTACAGAACAAATATAAGATGAAATTATGACTTGAGACTAAATGATATATAAACATATGTATATCTATAGGAGCGGACCAGCCATACGTTGGTCTGCCCGAACGTTGGATCGTGTGCTATAATCGGGTTCAGCTAATGTTTTTCTTTATACTCCTTTTTCGGCAAACCGTATACTAAGTCACATTCCCCCCCCC
>PDGT01000069.1:503869-541186 GCA_003671415.1 Megathymus violae | reverse complement strand
CAAATTTGAGTGTAAACCATTTAGGGACGCGCTTAAACACGCAAGAAATTTCATCAAAAACAGTTTAGTACACACGAATTTTATATTATGCTTTGAATTCGCCGGAATGCTAACGATTATCAAACTATTAGCAAACCTATCAATAAACGGATTGATGCATAGAAGTTTATATTGGTCCAGACTCACCTACAAGTTAACTTGATAGATATATGAGCGACCCTCGTAATTCAATAGCGGGCTTTCCGTACAGTGCCCTATTGAGGCGATGTACTACATGTACCAATGTCTACAGTACGGGCTCTCGAACACTTCAACAATTTATTTTTCTGAACCGCGGTTCAATGTTGTGTTTAAAATGTTAATAAACGTGTGTGTAAATAAAAGATAGGGAGGTATATGAAGCTAAATATGCATTACATAAACATGTAGTTTTAAAACTACGCGAGTTTATTTTTTTATTTATTTTTTATAAGTATATCATTTTGGTAATCCAACAGCGTATCCTTCGTCTAGTTTTGTATAAAAATAATAATAGCAATAAGTATAAGGCCAAAAACAAATTACACAGCCACACATTTGAATTTTATTAACAATCGTGTTTGTGTAACAAATCAAATAGTATGTGTGTGTGTGAGTTTTTGTACATAGCCTCACTAATACTGCAATCGAAATACGTAAAAACATTTCATGGATGATTCTATGAGGATGGTAGATACTATCCTAGATAGCCAAGCGGGTAAAAAACTCTACCACGATGCACAGGTACCGTCGGAATTAAACTGATATACGCCTATTGTGGAATTGTATTGACGGTTAAGTCCGCCGTTTTGTCACGCCAACGAGGATACACCTTTTTTTTCACCGTTACTTCAATACAAATTATACTATTAAGTACCGGCACATCGAACCTCGTTCAATATTTAGTTCGACACTCGACAGGAAACACGACGAAATAGCTGTTATAGAATAAAAGATTGACTGCGACTGGTCTAGAACTATAGGAAGTCTACGTAGATGTTTAGGTATTGTACGGAGCTTCGAGGCCGCGAAAGTAGGACGTTGAATGTACTCACCAAACGAGGTTACAGCTTTGCAAATATGCACATGTATATAGCCGTTTGGGTATATATGCACTGAAACATTGAACTCTACTATTAATCCGGTTCCGATAACAAACATGTTACTTCATTTAATTCAAATTTGTGCTACGCTGTAAGTTAATACCCCGCAATGAATGTTTCGTAATTTATAACTTGACAAATACATATATTAATAAACTTCAAATGACTTAGCTGGAGTTTTATAAATGCAAGTAGTTCTGGATAAACAGAGGCTTTATTTAACCATGACAGTCCAAACGACCCTATCCCGCCCCCGGTGCTGACTAGTGGGCGAGGCAATGACACCTGCTCAATAATGTTGGGAGGTGCTAGATTGGTTTGATTCTATTCTAACCGATCTAATTCCAACGGTACTCGTGGCATGATTGTAAGGTTTCTTGCATGCCTCCTTAGCTAACATTCTCCTCCTAAAATTATGTCAGTCTTCTACCTTCAGCTTCTTAGTACAGACATTACTACTATAAACATGAGACAGGTTCGCCTTGTCCAAAATTGTTAATCACCGCACAAGATTCACAGTCGGACATAGTGTGTGAATTATTTGACTCATAATTTCTAGCGCACCCGGTCTGTAATAGGGTTAGGACAATAGGTTATGTATTATTATTAAGTCATTAATATTATTACTGGTATTATTATCTTTTCGTGAAGCCTGCCTGGCTAGCTACCAACCTCCTGCTTGATTCAGCCGCCAAATGACTCGTCGTGTTCCGGCTGGGGGCTTGAGAGCCAGTTTTTTCTTTCTTCCCTTCTCATTTCCTGGCCGACAACGCATCAATGATACTAGTGGTTTTGCTGATGTCCATGGGCGACGTTGACCACTTACCATCCGGTGGCTCGTCTGCTCGTTTGTCGGCTATTAACATAAAAACAAAATGTCCGACGTCTTGTTGTTATCACTAGATAGTAGTCGCTAAGCCATGTCGGAGGAGTCTAGGTGGTATAAATCCTTTTGAGACGGTCAAGTCACTCCATCAATCTGCACTGGAACAGCGGGACAAATGTGCTCTAGACATCCTCAGCTACGACACCCGTAGCTTGCAGTAAACCTAATGAGTTGAAGCCAATGTTATGGGATCTATTTATTTTTATGAACACCGTTACAAGAACACACGTCTTACAAATACTATGCAACTGCATTCTCAGAATTCAAGAATTCGTTTACTCCTTTTATTAAAGAACTGCATGTCATGATTAGGTGGAAATAGTTCGACTGGTGAGGTTTGGGTTCTAACGGAGAACCCCATCCATTTTCCAATCCAAATCAACAAAGGGATTTATGGCTTTTGTCTAACACTTCAGTCTGTGACGCCTCCACTCAACTACCGAGGGTATCAGAGAAGTTTGCTATTTGCCAGGAAAAACCATAAATAACATGATTTCATTCCACAATCACAGGTATGGGACAAGAAGCTGTAATAGAGGAGAATAAAATAATTGATTTAAAAAAGGCTATATATAAAGTATAATAAGAATATAATTATATTATGAATAAAACAAAATGCCATAATTAATTTTAAAATACATTTAATATCCAATTAAGCGACATTGATTCCAATACATAATCAAAATATCAAATAACAATATAATCGTATCAAAATTTTGCTTAAAAACTAGTCATGGGTTCATAATCTCTATTCACCGGATCGTGTGGTCGTTACACTCCCAATATAGTTTATAATTTTATCATTGATACTCGTAAAATGATTTTTGGTCATATCCCGTATATATGAGTACATTGGTGAGGCAGACGCTCCCATCCTAAGCTTTTTTGGTCTAATTAGTTCCGAGTTTTTGAATACGTGAATTAGGATCTTCTCATACCAAACGACGTGGAATCTTAAATAACTCACCACGGTCACAGGAGCCTGCAACTACTCCGCCTAATAGTACCTACCAATTCTATATTGATATATAAAGAACAATGCAGTCGTTGAACATGTTTATAATGTATTGTTTAAGTCCCGCTACATGACTATCTGAATGCTGAATAACCAACACCAGGGTCAAATAAGTAGAGCTGGAATAGCGAAATTCATTGACAGGATGCGCCCGTATAGTTTGCCTGGTCTACACTGAATAAATTAAATGACTAAAGTGACTAAGAAAACGTACTTATCCACCTGCTCGATTGACCTCGATCTGTAGGGCAATAGTCATTTGATATTACTGCGTATTTCTCTATTAAATTTCCTTTATTAGCATTGCTATATTGAGACAATATAACATAGCAATATGCTCTCAATTAATATGATCTTTTCTTGCAATCAATAATCAGTTTGATGGGGTTAGATCACAACGCCATATGACCCTTATCAATCGAGATAATTATATGAATGATTTATAATAAAATATTATATATTTATAAAACTGAAAAATTTGTGTCTGAATACATACCTCAGTTGTTTTGTCGGACTCGGCCGAATAGTTTCGGACCTGTTCGAGGTATTTTCTAAAGTGCCATCCGCGACGAGTGCGCGCTCTAGTCGGGCGGATTCGACTAAACAATGGCGTGAATATGGCGTTGCTAGCCTTCTGTTGTATGCTAATTAGTGGATATGTTGATTGACGCCAATCGATTGGGTGAAGTCGCAACCTTTCGATCATGAGATGGTGAGATGTATAAAAGTATTGACATCTGGATAACAAATTATCTGTTAAGTGCAGGGGTAAAAAAGGCGAACTCGATTTTAAGAAATTGGGTGTGTGTGTGGTGAACTAGCCATCTTCTTCGGTTTAAAGCCTAATTTCTAAAAAAAAATCTTAATTACTACAATTATATAACATTACGGTTAATACAGAATAGTACAGGATATAAGAGCAAAGATTACAAAATACGAGAAATAGTTACACTGTCATGCTTTAATTATAATTAATAAATAAATTTTAATTTAAATTGATAAAATGTATTATTATAAATGATGTATGGGTTAATGATAGAAGAATCAAATAATCATACATTCAATGTTAATGCTACCACTTCAGCAAGATTATTGTAATATATATATATATATGTATATATATCATTCTTAATATTAGTAACATTACTTTAAGGCACTTGTGATGGATCGGCGAAGTAAAAGATATTTAAAGATTAAGAAAAGAACAAAAAATATATAGACAAAATTTTATGAACGGAATAAGAAACAAAGCAGCTAAATTTGTATTGATTTCAATTTGGATTGACTGATCGTAGTGAATTGTTGAGCACGAAGTACTAATAAAAGATAATTTACACTAAATTCAGACCTAACATACAGCGTTATAAAGATAGACGTATTCGGACAAAAATGAAGGGATAAATCATTATTTCTTAATATTATAGTGTGATTATTATGATATGAAATATTCAGTATTATAATTAATTTAACCAAAATGAGTGATTGAATCGCAATAAATGACAAATGTCTTAATCTTATTTTTACATTATTTTAAATTTAACAATTGACCACGAACCATATGATACCACAACAATCCCATCTTAGTATCGACTGGAAATTTATTTTGAGAGATTATAGAATTATCACACTTCACAGAATGTTATAACGGAATACTATAAAATACTCTATATAGCGATTAAATTCACGGGACGTTCCCGACCCGTCACCGCTGGTTTTCTGTATGGAATTTTTTTTAGCGGACGCTGTATCCAGTTAAAATTATCATTATATAGAATCGCTGTCAAAGTTGTCCTCGTACATTATAGCAACTACCGAGCATCATCGTTTAAATTATTATTCAGTGGTCAGCATTTTTTCTATGTACATTTGAACATAATAATGTTACAAACATAACTCACTGGTAACAAGACTACAAATAAAAAAGATTTTAAGTTTTCTATTCGATTAATAAAGTGCACCTGCTAAACATAGTATACAGAAACCGACTAGAAATAAATTTAATCTCATAGTTATTGCATCTCCAATTAAAATTCATATAGTGCAAATAATGTTTGGCAAAATATTGAATCGTCATAACGATTAATATAATAAATTAATTATATTATTTATATATTATAATGATGAATCGATATTTCATCGTCGATAAGTTTTAAATATGCTTTATTTAGTTAACCTGTTATAAACTATGTCATTACTATTCTATAGTCCATCACCAAATCCAATTTTTTCAATAGTTAAAAGGGTTATCACAAGTATAAAATTTTAGAATTTATTTTACTAACTTAAAAAAAATATTCAAACTCAATTCAGATTTATAAAATCCAATCGTCACCTTCCCATTTATCAGACATCCTCGGTCCAATTATAGGAAACATTCAACAATTTTTCTATAATAGAACAGAAATTATATTCCTATAATAAAAGGAAGACTGTAGAATTTTATTCCATTGGCTGTTTAATATACTTAAATTGGATTTGAATGTTCAGATCGAAAATTAATTTTATTGTGCATAATTATTATAAATTTTATAAAAAAAAAAAAATGTCGAATGTCTCTTAAAACATAGACGTAGAATGGAAAGGTAGAAATCACGGTACAAACTATATAAAGTTATCAGAATTTTTTATTCGAATTTAGTTTCAAATTAAACTTTAGCCGTTTCCCTACATTATAATCACTGTAACTTGAAATGAAATTTGAATTTAAAATTGAATAATTTACAGTATAAAATCAATTTCACCGAGGATCGCATGCTATTTAATGTGTACATCGGAATTGTTAATCAGAGTTAATTTCATTTATAACCTCTCGCTTTTATCCTAAGCTACACAACAGCGCTACTGGCCATCTGGTCGACGCCACACGTGCCGTCTCCGCGGTAGACGCGATAGTAGCCCTGCTCTCCCCACGATTTGCCCCACGAATTCTTGATTATCCAGTACGGTAGGGACTTGTGGAAGAGCGGGTAGGCTGCAAACAAAGTAAAAAATTAAATGGGAAGCGAACCCGGGAGCTCTGTTCGTTCGGCAAACACACTTTCTACTGAGCTACATTTTTAGGCGGCACTGTGATTATATAAGCGGTGGTGGAGCTCACGTACTCATCGGTACCTCGTTTGTCTGTTTGTATGACGACTAACGGCATAAAAAATATTGTTACGTGAGGTTATTTTGACATTAACATTTTCCCACTCACTCATTTCCACGTAGCCAATAACAATAATAATTTTTTAGGCATTTAATTAATTTAATATTTCCCCATTTTGTTTTAACATTTTCCCCACTCACATTTCCACTCACTGACACATACCCCATAACAATAATTATCTTTAGGCATTAAATAATTTTCATATTTAAGAATTACAAACATTATATTATTGCAATAGCTGTCCAAAAACAATCAAAACTTTGTTTTGTATCTGGTTCTTTATAAAATTTTGCATATTAACTTTAATTCTCATAAAAAAAACCCAATAATAACCTATCATATAAATAAAAACATGTGCCAATCTAAATCTGTTCAGTGATATGTAAGTGACACATGCACGGCCGGACATTTTAAATAAAATAAAATTACTCCAGAACGTTTCGGCGTCATCACAGTCAGTTATAGTATAAATCGAAGACAACGTTCTGCGTGTATTTTATCAGTAGTTTTATATGACCAGTCACCTTTGGTTCCGTAGCCCACGATGAGCACGCCGTGGTCCAAATTTTTAGGATCGCAAAGCATCTTCCACGGGTGCGACACGCCGCCGACGTAAAACTGCATCGCGTTCGCGTTTATACCTGCGACGGCATTAAACGTAAGATGACAACAATTCGTAAATAAAATCTATCTTCGACATTAATATTTGAATGTATGTTGTCGCTGGTGTGTCTATTAGTTATAGTGTAATTTTTATATGCATTGGGCTCATCTTCTCGCAATATGTTAATTTTTATTGATACCAGCAAATGTCCTCGCTTCGCTTCAGAGAAACTACCTTAGGCTTACGCATTGCACCTGCATTATGGATTTTTCCCGTTCTGTTAAGTAGAAATACATGTATTAATTTGTAACTTTTTTATTTATGGACGAATTGAAATTAAACGAACTTTAAATATTAAGTGACCTTGTCTTTGTAATATACGGAAAATCCATTCCGACATCGTTCCTTTCAGCTGGCAACTTAGTATATATTGACCCCGGTGCTCGCGTATGCTTTTAAACGTTTTAGGTTTAAAAAAATCGATGATAAATATAAATAGTAAATCATTAATCTTATTACTGGTATTATTATCTTTCCGTGAAGCCTGCCTGCCTAGCTACCACCCTCCTGCTTGACTCAGCCGCCAAACGACTCGTCGTGTTCCGGCTGGGGGCTTGAGAGCCAGTTCTATCTTCCTTACCTTCTTCTCATTTGCTGGCCGACAACGCATCAGTGATACCATTGGTTTTGTTGATGTCCGTTGGCGACTGTGATCACTTACCGTCAGGTGGGTCGTCTGCTCGTTTGTCGGCTATTAAACATAATAAACACAGAATCCGTGTAATGTTTCAAACATTATATTTTAGTATTGAACATTATCAGACCTTAAACTCTTAATTGATAACTGCTCTTTATATCTATACATACGATACCAAAGTCTCAAACATAAACATTTTAGTACTCGCCTAGAAAAAATATTAATTGACATTTAACCTTACTGATAACATTTTATACAACGCATTATGACAGTTAATGGTATGTACACTACCGTAAAATAATAATAAATATTTAATATTATAAGTAAATCGCGTATAATCGATTTTTATTAGTCATCGTACAGTATACACGATTTTCATGAACAATAGTAAGTTGTGAGCGTCTTTGCAATTGCATTATAAATTTGTTTAATGTATGTTAATAACAGGGTTACCAATAGTACTTTATAAGTTAACGAGTCAACATTTTTACGATTTTATAAACGTGCAAGGTTACATACAGAATTTAACATAAATATTAATTGTCATTTCAATTTAATTTCCTTAAAAACAAATATAATGGTATTTCTTGTAGAATAAGTTGACAACCCTACATGTAAGCAAAATAGTAATACATTTTATGAAACTAAACATATGTACATTACTAATAACAGTACTATTACTAATACTTCTGGAACTCGGTTTAAAAATTTAACACACACATTTATTGAATCCAGCGTTCGCCTAGAGCTCGAATTCGACCAATTATCAGATAACATTCTGTTTTCTTTTTTTTTTCTGGTAACATTACAGCTCAGTAGACAAACAAAGGAGAGAAATGGGTACAAAGTTTTCTCCTCACATATTAATATATAAATTATAAACAATAAAAACATATATAATCAAATTTTCTACGACAGAATATTGATACACAACCACTATAAATTGATTACCATTTGGAATCCGTTCAATACTCAACTAAAATAAATTGATTCGACTTGCGATATCGTTGTCAACTTTTTACCAAATCTTCTGCAATCTTTACAAATAAAAAGTAAAAACCACTGAAGAGCACATACGACGTTGAAGCTCCAACAGAACGACTATATATATATATATAAACAACATATATATATATATATATACATATATACACATTTACGAAGAAAAGAGACGCAGCATATAAGTATAATGCTTAATATAAACCTCTCCGTTCAGCTCATTCTGTCGCGGAGCATGGCGATAAACATGAAACAGCCGTTAGAAATTCGCTATCGGTTGAATTAATCATTATATTCGAATTGTACTTATAAGGTGGAACGTCCATTCTTAAACCCAAGCCGATATCCCCTGCAGTTAACATAGAACCAGGCAACGTTGGATCTGTTCTACCTGATTCTTGATCCGAAACAACCGCGAAGATTTTTACGGACGTCCATGGGCGACATTGACCACAACCATCAGATGGCCAGTCTGCTCGGAGTTTGGTCACCAACGGCACAATTAAACATCAATGTTCGCTCTCATTTTTATTAATATAACTATAATATTATTGTCTATTTTCATTTAAGTATTTTTTAATTTGCCGTAGCTGGTATAAATTCTAGCCTATATCTAAACCCAACAAAATAAGATAGAAGCTTATTTTATACAGTAAACAATATGTTTAGATACTTGCCTATGGATATCGGTCCATTCTTCACAAGCCACTTAGCCATGGCGGTCTCGTTGGCGGTAATATTGACGGCGCCGACCACCTGAACCTTCGACAAGGTCTTGTTGAACACACACTTATCGTTCTCACCCTCATATGGATAGTCGCTTTCCAACTCCAAGCCTCCCAGTTGTTCTATTGACCTGGAACAGTTCACGACCTGAATTAGACTTCTTTGAGACAGTTTGATAAACAGATAGAGCATAGTACAGGGGAGGTACCGTAAAATATCATAATATATATATGGAATTACCAATCCCAAAGTGATAAAACTATTTATTTAACCTTTTTGCAAAACAAACTTAATAACTTGTCGTCGATAATATTATAAAAACCCACATAAGTAGGTTATATAAAAAGAATGTCATCGTGACCCTTTCTCCCTACCCTCCCGAAATAATGACAACAGGCAAAAAAATCCGATGTTTAAATACCTAAAATCAGTTTGTGTATTTCATCGCTGAATGAATTGTGAGCTTTCTGAATTAATCTTATACGAAACGGCTATATTCACTGATTATATTCTGTGTGTGATATATCTTACCCGTCCGAGGTCATTAGTCACCATAAACAACAAACGATGTCTCCGGCGATTGTCCGTGACACAGCGATGCATCATACACGTTATTGATATTGTGCTAAGTATCGAACGAGTCATGATATTGTTATACAGAGTGAAAATTATAATCTGTGCAATTTGTCTACCCCGCAGCTCGGTTTAAATACCCAATATACACGACCGATATCTAAATAAAAAAAATAGCATTTTATCGATAGTAAGAATAAGTTTGTACTTATTTCACAATAATACTATGGAAAACTAAATTGCTTACACAATATAATTATGTATTTCTTAGATATCACAAACTATTGACTTTAAAAATAGGTTAGTTTGAAACCTTTTCCGCTATTTTTAAAAGCCCTTCATAGACACCCTAGATCCTGATTCTTTGTTTCATTTTCATTCCTCAATTACTTGTATTAAATTCTACCCCTCAAGTATTTGTTCGCACTTCTACAACTTCACTGCGTAGTGGTTTATGTGATTCACCCACTTACCAAACGTGAAGGTGAATAAACTAGATGTAACATACAAACAAACGGACAGACGAGTTGCATATTCATTCAAAAAATTACGAATTTCTCAGTGTGAATGATGTAGATATATAGATAGATATATAACGTTTATGTAATGTAACGTGTGTGTGTTACACACGTAACGTGTATAAATGTTTGAGAATACCTCAAATTTGTGCATAGAAACATTTAAAGTCATTAAATTAGTATTAATTTATTTTGCAACAATCCGCAAACACAATGTATGATGGTATATACTTCTATACGTGCATGAAACCTCCGTCCCTCCCACAAAGGAAAACATGCAATTATGATAAAAGTAAATACCAACATACATACCGTCACCAACACGTGTTCCGCTCCGAAACAGAGCATCATCAGGGTAAGTAGACTCTACAAGTGTTAACCGCAAATTGAGCGCCTGCAATTTTTTTCCCTCTAACGGGACGAGGATGGTGAATGCTACATGCATACCAGCGCAGCCGTCTTCGCTGGTTATGTGGCACTCTTACCCACTAAACACCAACCTGAAGTGGCTTTGGCCGTGCGGCCTCTAAGCTTTCATCGGATGCGATCTTTCGTTAAGAAAAGAAGGGTGCTAACGGCGCCCCCGAGGGAGGGTCCGCTTAGGAGTTAACACTGAAGGTGTTATCGGATGAAGAGATTATGTGTCATTTTATGCATGCCACTAACTGTTGAGGTTAGAGCTTTTGACTACGGGCTGCCAGTCGGCAGTCCAAGTCAGACGAGAGCTGGTCGGGGGGAGAGCGCCTGCTACCGAACGCGGGATTTTTTATACCAATTCGCCAACTGGTTATCTAACCTTGTTCTTGTATGAATCACTGGTAAAACCGACTTTGACGTATTTTGGTGGTGTTTATTACGAAGGTTACTTTTTAATATTCTGTACCGGATCCAATAAAACAATTGAGACATAGGTTTACGTCAAAATGGCATAATGATGTAGTTATGGTACCGAACGATCTCTCAGATGTGCCTATTTATTATCACGTATATTAATTTTCCTTGAACATATTATTCCCATTATACAGACATGTGTAATAAATTACGCATTTGGCGCGAAATACTATATAGACGTTTTGACTGTAAAAAGAAGTCCGTACGTTCTGTAAAAATAAACTTATTTACTTTTCTTTCACTCGTTATACTTCACTTGTTGTAGTCAATGCCTGACCACACTTCTAGCTGATACTATATGACGATGTAGCCTTCGATGGTAAAGGCATTAACACAAGAAAAGCCTATTTATTGTCGACTTAAAGCAGAGCTATTCCAATCCTTCGCAGTGCCCATAATGAATATTAAAGAAAAAACGCGTGGGCACGCTCCCCAAAATGTACCCTATAAGGCATCGAGAACCTGGCTACGAGGTTAAAAACGTTGATCTCAACCAATTCCGGTTAAGAAGTTAAAACTTTCCATAAAAGTCTGCATGACTGACTGACTACTGTGAAAATTATCGTGTACATTGTAAATAAATAACTCGCAAGCCAATATGTATATTAAAATTGAATGCGAAGGAAACACAATGACACATAACTTTTTTTAATGCCGGTAATAAATCGATGGACACGACTGAAACTATGTCAACAATTAAATCTTATCGATTTTTTTATGTTACATTGTATTCGTTTTGTTTCATAACAGAGAAAAGTTCTCTATTATAACATTATATCATATTATTAAATAATTATAAATATTTTTAATTGATTTTTTTTATCGTCATATAGGTCCATAACATATTTTAAAAATATGCCAAGTTAGAACTTAATCTATCCAGTGGATTGGCATCTATATCGATAGTAAATTAATTGATTTTGTAAAACAATATTTAATATACAAATTCGACCCCGTTACAGTTTTACAATTAATATCGACTATGAACGAAATCGATCCGGTCGTTGGGAAGTCTCAAGATCAATAAAAGAAGCAACAACGTATATATAAAAACATGAAGAGTATTAAACAAAGATTGCATTCATGTGTTTCTAATTGTAACATTGTAATGCGCAGATCTGAGTTTACGAGTAAATTCTATTTTTATTTTGATCAGACTTAGTGAAACATGATTTTTCACGTGCAGACAAGGTCGACAATAGTCTTTTCTGCATTACGAAAACGCTTTTTTCGAAAACTCTTTGGAAATACTTGATCTGTATCAAACTTCATAAAAATCTAACCTCTGAGCTTCTTTGTGTCGAGTATGGCTAAATGACGGAAAATTATTATAGTTTAATTACGTATTTAGTATATTGAGCATTAATAAAAATAATATAAGTATAGGAAATGAATATATTATTTATTATCTAGCATATACTGAGATGTTTTATGGGTTTTGTGGGAGGGAATTGTTGTAATTTCTTGTGTACCTATAGCCTACATTTAAATCTCTATGCATGGGTCATTACGGGGCTTCACTCTCGTTACTTTGACATAAATTACAGAGACAACGACGTTTACCTATTATTATTTAATAAAATAATGAATAATTAGAAAATTTATATTACTATACCGCCTTGGTCAGCTCGTCAATCACATCACATATCGTGACCATCCTCACAGCCGATAATTTTGTTTTAAATAATATTTATAGGGTATGAATGACGTAATTGCTGCATATAGTTTACAATAACAACTTATATGTTACATTTATATCTACAGTTACATTATACTATAATTAGTTTCTGGCACGGTGATTCCCATTTAGTGATGTTGTTTTTACCAGACCACGAAAATCAATAGGTATTTTTAAAATGACAATGCTGTATTTTTTTTCTGGTTAAACTAATTTTTTCCAGCCAACGAAATAAAAGGCCAGCAATATAACGGTAAGCGGTCACATACCGTCTGTAACACCAGGAGGAATATGAGAAAATGTCGATAACGATGAATAATAAGCATTTTGGTTATGGATACTATTTGTTAACGTGAGGCACACGATTTCTGAAGTAGAGCAAGGAGCCGACAAGTAATATTATTCAATACATTTGTTTTATCGAGAGAATCGCGATTTCTCAAAACTGCCGATAGGTTCCGGCACGTGGGACTGTAGTGAAGTTATTAACAAATACTTCAGTCATAAAAATCAAACCACAATGATTAGTGATTCATGCATACAAAATGGTCACGTGGTACACAAATTAATACATCTTCGTAATAATCATCTATTAATAGATGTCGTGCGTTTGTTTCATTATCACCGTCTCATTGTTCTACTTAGTACCTATAGAGATAACGTCACGTTGTCTCAGCTCTGGAAGACAATGTCAAACAAACGAGAGGAAATTCCTATAATTTTTCTGATTGTTTATTGTTTTGCACAAAGTAACGCCGGTGTCACATGTTTAACAAACAAACAAAAACATTTCGGTAAATGTTTTCCACACATTTATAGAAGTTTTATTGTTTAACTGTTATGATTGTAAGCAGTTGCGCCAGTCTATGTTTTATAGCCAAACTCCATCACTCTGGATGCATCAAAATGAACTCAGACCCGTTTGAAAACATTATGAGAACTTTCGCACATGCAGGTCTCCTCATTATATTTTCCTACACTGAAACGAGTGATAATTAATTTAAAAGATGTACGAGTTATACAGGGTACGAATTTTGTGAGTTTATGTGTGTGTATACAGCGTATTATCTCCAGACCAGATCTCCAGTTAAAACCACTGAGCTTACAAAGTATTAACAAAGACCTGCTTGATCAGTAACGCATTCGTGACACTTTTAAGTTGCAAATATGATGCTGATAATCATTTATCATGACGTGACCAGCCTGCCCGTCTGTCCAGCCGGCTTACTATTATAAAAATGAACGTATATTTCATTTAAATACTGACGTATCAACAATAGCACACAATATCACATACAGTTCAACATTGATTTTTTTTTAATTTACCCAACAGCTGCACTAAAGTTTGACTCATTCTCATGTGGTGATCTAATTCTGCCCTCGAGACCAATATAATAGTATAATATAATATTTACCTATAAGCATTATCCGGTAAGCCCCCGTTACATCCGTCGTCAAGTTTATCGCAGTCTACCAACTCTTGTTCGGACAGAGACAGCAGTTGTCCAGATTTCATCTTCCACTGACCTTCCACGTTACCTTTGAAGACGATAATTATTAAAAAAAAAATTGTGATATTCTTTGTTACAATAGCCAATAAAGTGTAAACCAACAACTAGATAATAAATAACGACCGCCGCATATGGAATTCCGTAACACCAAAGCATGAACGACGCGTTGCCGGTAAAGAAATTTGCAACACTGCACGAGACACGAGAGAAATGTTGAGCCTCAGGAAAATCATTTGGGTACGTCTGCCAATCCGTAGTATGAACACAATACTAGATTTTACATAAAACAAGCTCCGTATTACCCGATCTCCACCTTCCAATTTATTGGATATTCTACATCCAATTCAAAGAAATAATTGACCATCCAATGATAAAAGTACCACAAAGGATACAAGATGGCGCTAAATGACATAGAAGAAAGCTCTAATAAATTGTTTTTTAAGAAAACAGCTTCATAAGCAAACTTAAGATGCAAAACTGAATCTAACCACAAAATTTGATCCAAATCGTTAGAGCCGTTTTTAAGTGGTCATATCTATCTATACATATAGTAAAATTCAAACTAATCGGTTTCTGTACATGAAGATATGAGAAAAAGTATTATCAGGGGCTTTTATGATAATTTTAAAGCCGTTATTAGAATTTTTGTCTGTTTGTCTATGCTTTTGTGTGCGCTAATCTCAGAAACGGCTATACAGATTACGTTTTGGTTTGCACTAAATATTTAAAGTTCGTTTCATCTAAATCCGTCCATAAATAAAAAAATATAAATTAATTTAAAATAATGTACGTACTATTTCTTAGTCTAAGGCGTAGTTTTTCCGAAACATAACGAGAGCAGATTGCTAGTATTTCCTAAAATCGGACTTGGGATCGAAAGGTGAAGGTTCGAGCTCAAATATAAATTTATTCCACACTGAACACTGCTTGTGTCACACAATATATCATAATCAAGTTGAAGTCATGATATTTTTTTTTGATTTATGAAAATCTTACCTGTAACACTGAAAGCCCAGCAACTTCCACACGAGCCTTGATCTTTGACCTCCGTGACAGCGCCGTGCTCTCTCCAATCGAACTTATTAGGGACTGGAATCTCAGGGATACTTGCTTCCCTCATGGGTATCTGGTTGTTATCTTGTCTCTTTGGTTTAAGGCCCAGATGTCTACTGCTAAATTCCTCGTATGTGAGGTCAGTAAAGCGTGTCACCGCATATCTTGCAGTTCCACGCTCTCGAATGTTCAATTCGTGTATTTTTCTTATATTGTCTTCGAATATTTTGAATCGCCTAAGCATCTCTCCAGGATTGTTTTCGTACTCCGGCTTGTAGGTTGCAATAAAATTGAAGAATAGATGTTCAGCCTGAACTTTTCGATGTAAGTCGGAAGCAGCGCCCGCTTGATAATCACATGAAACACGGAAATTTGGTGGATGATCTGTCCAGGGGCGAAGCCAAACGTTAACACGGCAAAATTTGTTCAATCCCCCGTCTTTCTCGAATTGGCAATCTTCCTTAATACTCAAGGCAAGACAGTTAGTAGCGCCCACTTCTATCTTCATTCTATAATGAATGCCAGCTATCACTTGCTTCTCCAAAGAGAATATTCTTACAACTTTTTGTTTACGGGGATGCGGATATTTTGCTTCAATATGTTTTAGGGCTTCGTTAGCTAACTGCATAGCATTTTCAGCACTTTCAAATTCAATGTGAGCCTCCAATGGGGTTTCATCGTCTTCACAATTAACATCAATGTCGCGCCCGTTGTTAAGCCAGAGTCTCTCATATACTTGTGATATACAGTGTCTTCGAGGAAGGTGCTCTAAAAATTGACACTTTGTTATATTGTCGACCCATTCGTATTTTAAGCAGGATGTGTAGGCGACGTCAAAATCTATTGTAGTAACTTTTCCAGTCGTCAGTTTCGTTGAAAAACTATTTATTTTTAAAAGCCTTTGTTTATATTTATGTATTGATGCCATTTCTAATTTTTCTAAAGACTCCTGTACCATATACCTTATTGTAGTATAGGGTGGATCTAAGTCAGTTGAATTGGAAGCATTTGAACGTTTCCTTCGCTTCATTTCAGGTGGTCCACACTTGGCTTTCACTTTTTTAATGGCCCTACTGTTAGGAACTGTCCATAAGTAAGAAACACATGATTTTGAGGGAATTTTAGTATCAATGAAACATTGTAAAGCAATGTCGTGTTCAACATTTTTAGTACAATTTGTGAAAGCTATTACGAAACTCATTGTAATAGGCATGTTAGAATCCAAAGTGGGAATTATGTACGGTTCCCCAATGTGTACTATCTTATGCTTAAATCTCGAGGACCTTTCAAGTTCTTTCACGGAAGTCCTAATTAAATCCGGTATTGATAAACCAGAAATACTTTTAAATTCAATGTTATCGTCACAAACAACAGAAATATCTTGAACAATGAGGTCATCTTCTTGAGCAGGCCATAATCTAACTAAACATAATTTATGGTTCATTCCATTAAGTTCATCACAGTTATTCAGATCAGATTCGTCTTTGTGTCTCAAGCAGTATGTAGATGCTGTTTCTATATACATCCTCACCATATTCGCACCCATATTCGTGCTAGTTTGAAAAGCATGAATAGATATTAATTTTTGTAAATTTTTGGTATCTGCGTTGTCGTTTATATGCTGTATAGCACGATCGGCATAATAATACTTAACATCTTCATCGACATAATCATCGTCAGGTCCTACTTGCCTCTTAATACGTCTTTTACGATTTTCTATTACTATTCTCCTTTTTTTACTTTTTACGTGTTTTTCCTCATCATCATCTACGTCTTTTTCCTGATAATCATTTTTGATATTATTTTCATTATTATTACTTCTATCTTTGTGACAATACACTTTGATATCTTTATGTGATAGCCATGGCCGATGCCAAATTTCAGCGTGACAATATTTTATTTCATTTTGTACACAATTCCCTGATTCTTTCGACGTTTCTGAGCAATATTTTGGGGTTGCAGTGAAATCTATCTTATAGATTATGCCCGAAACGACTTGAGAAGTAACATGTTTTACTTCTACCACTTCATGTTCTACTGCAGATTTTTTTTTACTTTGATATTGGTAGAGAGATTCTTGAGCCATATTTTTAAACTTTTTATTTTTAGCATCTTGTACTTGAGAACCCCCAAGAAGTGATTCTCTTTTTGCATCAGTCAATGAATACCGTTTACGTCTATTATTTGTTCTTTGCGTTTCAACATCACAGTTTACGGTTATTGTCTCGTTGTTTAGCCAGAGTTGAGAAAATATTTCTGAATGGCAATTAATTTGATCAGGATCTTCTTGCATTACACAGTTAGACAAATTCGCAATGTCGTTTTTGTTTAACTCACAGTTAGTAGGCGATATATTGAAATCAATTCTTGTAACATAACCGGCTACAACTTGTGAGGTGACTCTTATTATTTTTACGAGAACATAATGCTGTGTAGCTCCAGATGATTCCAGAAACTTATTCAAAGATTTATTAGCCAAATCTATGTATCGTTGATCCCTGGGATCTTTTTCAATAAGACCACCGGGCACCTGTCGGGTCTTTCTGCTCTGTATATCGCAGGTCACATTTATTTCTGTCTTTTCTAACCAGGGCCTTTCCCATATTTTTGAGTGACAGTTGATAGGGTGCTGTGTTAAATCATTATTTGGGACTATTTCAAAGTCTATTTTGGTTAATGTCCCTGATACTACTTGGACAGTTACCTTTTTAACTCTTACTACATTATGAGGGTCATTATTTCCTGTAGTCATCAAATATGTTTGAAGTGATTCTTTAGCTAATTTTTTGTATTTTGGATTTTCAGGATCTTGCAGTAACTCTCCTCCGATTAAGGCCTTCTGCGATCTCTTTTTCCGCAGTTGTGGAATTTCAATATCACAGTTTACGGTTATGGTCTCGTTGTTTAGCCAGATTTGCGAATATATTTCTGAATGGCAATTAATTTGATCAGAATTTTCTTGCATTACACAGTTAGACAAATTTGCAAGGTCGTTTTTGTTTAACTCACAGTTAGTAGGCAATATATTGAAATCAATTCTTGTAACATAACCGGCTACAACTTGTGAGGTCACTCTTACTATTTTTACTACAACATAATGCTGTGTAGCTCCAGACGATTCCAGAAACTTATTCAAAGATTTGTTTGCCAACTCTATGTATCGTTGATCCTTGGGATCTTTTTCAATAAGACCACCGGGCACCTGTCGCGTCTTTCTGCTCTGTATATCGCAGGTCACATTTATTTCTGTCTTTTCTAACCAAGGCCGTTCCCATATTTTTGAGTGACAGTTGATAGGATGCTGTGTTAAATCATTATTCAAGGCTATTTCAAAGTCTATTTTGGTTAATGTTCCTGATACAACTTGGACAGTTACCTTTTTAACTCTTACTATACTATAAGGCTCAATATTTTCTGTCGTCGTCAAATATGTTTGAAGGGATTCTTGTGCTAATTTTTTGTATTTTGGATTTTCAGGATCTTGCAGTGATTCTCCTCCGATTAAGGTCTTCAGTGATCTTTTTTTCCGCATTTGTGGAATTTCATTAATGACATCACCATCATCATCACAAGTTATATTTACTTGTCTGCCATCTTCTAACCATGGTCTTTCCCACACTTGAGCTCGACATGTTCGTAATGTTTCAGTTTTTAATAAATGACAAGACTCAATATCACCCTGGAATTCATTAGAGCATGACGTATATCCAACAATAAAATCCACGTTAGTCAAAAGACCAGCAAAAATTTTTGTGTGAACAGCCTTTACATCTACAACCTTCTGTTTATAATTCTTATTAGAATTAATTTCTAAATACTGCAAAGCTTCTTTAACTATATCAAAAACTTTAGGATCATTGAAATTTTCTTCATTTGTTTGAAAGAAATTAAAATCCGAAAAGCTTTCGTCGATTGATCTGTCGGAGCAAGAATGCGTTATTTGCTTATCTTTGAGCCCATGTCTTTCATGAACTTCTACTTCACATATGATTGATCCTAGATCATTTAAAACAGTACAGTTTTCCCTATTCCTAAATGCAATATGTTTTGTACAATTTGTATACACAAGAATTAATGTAATTTTGGTCAAAGTCCCTGAAACTTTCTGCGTATTTGCAGAAATTATCTTATGAATTTTCAGTGCGTTTACACGTGGCGAAGCTAACTCAATTTCCTTCAGAGCTTCAAAAGATATTTTTTTTAGAAGAGGATCATCTAAAGGAACCTTACTAGATTTGCCTACGGACTTTACTGTCGAATCATCATGACAAAATGCACTGAGGACTTGGGGACTATCCCGGTCAGAAGTGTCAATGATTCCATTACATACTTTCATAATTGTATCGTCTTTTTTGCAGTATGCTTTATTGCAAGGAATTATAACATGCCCTTGTATATACAAGAATTTTTTATAATTTTCTTGTTCTTCTTCAGCAGCGATTACATCTTTTAGTGCACGAGTTTTAATTTCCATGTCCATTTCATTCAAATAATCGACCATAATCTTTGCCAATGAATAAATATATTGGGCTTTATTAAGATTTTTTTTTATGTTATAGTACTTCTGAGCCATCGACATAATTTTTAAATCATGGTCATAACTTCTTTTTGTTCGTTGTGCATCTTCGGTTTCTCTAGATTCAAATCCAACAGAATTAAAAAAGTTAACAAACTCCTCTAATGTTTTTCTCTTTTCATCTGTCATTGTTGGTTTTTCTTGGGTATCAATTTGCTTAACTTGCTCAGAATTATCGCTGTAATGTATTGCAGAGTCAACTTCTGAAATAGTTTGCATATTCTGTTTAGACGTCTCGGATGTAGTAACCTCCAAATTTGTTGGGATGTCTGTTTTAAAAACATGTGGAATAATTTGCTCTTCTAAATCTTTGATTTGTTCTTCAGTTAAAGTCTTTTCATGTTGCTGTATAGCTTGGACCTCTAAGTTTCTAATGGCTTTTAAAATTTCATCTGCTGATCCCGTATTAGCAATTTTGTCATAATCAGGTGTAGGTTTGTTAAAGTCATTGGACTTATTTTGAATATTATCAGAAGAGTTAGTAATAATATTGTTATTTTCCATATTGTCATCTTTATTAGAGACTATCTCACCATTGTCACCAAAAAGCCATTCATTTGTACAATTGTTGGATACAATTGCTCTATATTTAGAACCATCAGGTAATCTCACCCATGGCTTTTCTAGTACTGAAACCTTACATGGTATTTTTGATCTACATTCTGACTCTTCTGAAGTACAATTGTTATAGTCCACTATGAGAGTTAAAATATATCGAACTCCATTAACTGCCTATAACAAGTGAAAGAAATATCTTACATAAATTGTATGAAATTTTACAGATATCAGTAATGAATACTAAAATTTATTTCCTACCTGAACCTGTCTTTCCACATCAACCACAGCATCAAGAGTGTGCCTTACATTAGGGTCATGTTTATTGAGATGGTTCACACCCAACTTTGCTAGTTCAGTCACCCCCGCTGCTTGAATATTGACTCGCTGGGAGCATCCTATGCATGGCACACTAGGATGTTGTCGAGGTATAGCAATGAATTGTTCACCTGAGGTCACCTATAAAATTTATTTGAGTAATATCAATGTTCCTTTATATTATTTTAAGATCATAACTTTATAGTTTTGACTATACAAATCCATATTCCAGATTCCATCCCTGGCTGGCATAAGCATTTAGTTATACTTCTATGTGACAGATAAGTGTTTCTTTAAATGACAAGTTGATAATTACAAAGAGCATACTTCCTACAATAAAAGTTAACCATTTCAGAAAAAAAAATGGCACTGTATTCTACATACTAACCATACTACTACTAATAAACAAAAATATTATAGTAATATTCATTTAAAACTCTATTTCTTAAGGTAACTTTCATAATGGAGAAACAGAATTCGAAAAGGGATTCCTTTTCAGATGGCTACACACCGAGGACACCTTTGGTTCTACAGACTGTTTTATGAGCAATGATGAACACTAACCATCAGGTGGCTGTATACTTGTTTGTTGTTTAAAAATAATTGCCAAAGAAATACATGCTTGTAGATATAATATAAAAATTTGAATTTCAAGCAAACTTAGTATTACACAGACCACTTCTAATCTAAGGTAAGTAAGAAAATAAAGCACTCACCGCAGCTGTAGTTTGTATTTCGTTATCTAGTTGTATGGGTTGATATTCAAAAGTGGCTTCTGTAGGCCTCCTCTGACTGTTAACAGTTTCCCCAATTTGTGTAGAAGCATCTTGAAACTTGGTACTAATATCAGCATCCTGACACTGATGATTATTTTGCTGAATCTCAATTCCATTTTCTCCAACGTCAACAAGAGTTGCGGAACATTTTAAGAGTGTGTGGTTATCTAAATTGTGCACGTCACTAGCTTTTACACTAGCATCAATCCTATACACATTTTCACCCTACAAATAATTATATACACTCAATATTAGGCATAGTACGAAAGAATTCTAAAACCTGGTGGGCAACAGGATTTAAAAATCTAGGTTTTCTATTGTATTAAAACTAGATAAAGATAGATACACTAATTGACATGTGGATCTTTACTTGGTGTGAAACTAATTACTCAAAGCAATGATGTGATAACATAAGACATAGGTTCATTGTCTAATAGGCATCAATAACATGTATCTCCTGCTCTATGAAAAACCTTAATTGAAGTGAATTATGCAAAGTATTAAAAATAAGTATTAACATATAAAAAAACTTACATAAGAACAACTAAAATTAATTTATGACTTGTGAATGAATTTTCAATCATTCATTACATTACATATGGGTTCTAATGACAATGAACAAATGAATAAACTAAAAAATAAGATCAATGGCTCCCCAGATAGAGCCTCTGAGATAATAGTATGAGTATAATAATAACTTCAGATAACCTTAGCATAAACTGTTAATTATATTCTTAATTTAAATATTATATTATTAAGAACCTACAATAGACTTTATAACATGTATAGCAAAACATGTTTTTTTGGGAGTTCATCAAGGTCTATGGACACTTCAAATGTATTTAATGTTATTTTTAATTATGCCTCAAGAATATAAAAAAAATAATCTGGGTATTAAAATATGTAAACTAAATATTCACCATAATATTTTCAAATAAGTGTGCTATGACCAAGCTGGCATTTAGATATTCTGGTAATCTTAGCTTTATTGACCCAGCCAACCATGAAATAATAAAAAAAAATTTGAACTCATAAATAATATTTATTACAATAACAATACACTTTCTGTTGCACTAGAGCACAATAATAAGAAAACAGAATAAATAGTACATATTATATAATAAGCGATATAGATTTCTTCTATTTAGGTGAAAATTATGAATATAAGAATGCATTTCCGAGGCAGAGTATACTTATTAAGAAATAAGTAAAAAAAATATAATACCAAACAAATTCCATACGAGAAACAATAACTTAAGTATGTAGTAAATAATTAACTTGTATATAGCAATAACTAGAGAAGAAAGTGAAGGAACACAAAGTCATATATACTATATAAAGTTTGTGAAGGATACGGAATAAATTTAAAATTCTGCATACACCTAAATAATCCAAATGAACCGAAGTTTAAGGAAATGATACTTACCAGTTTAGTGGCATAATCAATAACACCTTCTTCATATGTATATGCCTGATTAGGCAAATTATTCAAAAATCGTAAAAATTCATTTATAAATTTATCTTTGACCTCTACATTTAAATCACTAGAACAGCCAGGTGTAAGAATACACTGAATTAAAACAAGTGCACAATACCATCGCATGATTACAATAAAATCATTTCACCAAATGCGACGTAAATATAAAACTCATAAAAATCAAAACAACGTACTGCACCTCCAACACGAAGTACCGTACTAGAACTTACAGATTACCAGTGTCGCCAATAAAAAAATCTCGATTCCCCACGTCAAGTCAGTGAATTCTCCGAAATTCCCCGCTTCTTTATGATTCATTACCCACAATTTTCCCGAAATGATATATTTGGAATAAAAACACTGTTTTATACAAAATTAATTTAATACATTTCTAAAACTATTATCAAATACTATACCTAATAAAAAAAACTTTCACATATACAGACTACATCTATACTATTCAAAACAAATAAGTAATCGAATTTGGCGGAAATAGCTGTTGAATCTCTTTAACAACACGTAACTTACATAGCTAGATTTTTTATATTGAATTAGATTAAAAATAAATTTAATCGTCATATTTTAATGCTAAACATGCATTTCACGTGCTTTTTAACAGTAACTGCACTTTTAAACCACTTTTCCATAATTTTATTGAAAATTTTCACAGTACGCGCCAATTTAAGAAATCGACAATCTTAATCTTAATCAATGAATTATATAGAAATGGATGTGTTCAGAAATATAAAATCGTATTTAAATGACAGTTGAGCAAGCAATTAAATGGTGTTGCCATTCATAATTATGTTAATAGCGTCGAGTTGTATCTACCCAGTCGGAACGAGATGTTTTTGTTATTTTATCCAACATGAAATATTCCAAAAAAAAATTGGTCTGAATTCCCCGATTTTTGTCATTCCCCGTGCTCTCTTCGCGCTAACCCACAATTCCTCGCAAATCGGGGATTTTCCCCGCGATTGACAGCACTGCAGATTACAAACCAGGATTACCAATATACATTTTACTAATACTCCAAAAATCAAAGGAAAATTCCCCAAATTCGGGGACAAAATATTCCAATTCCCCATAAATTCCTCACACGTAAAATTAAAGGAAAAAATTAAATTTATGAAGATTTTATATTTTATTAAGATTTTTACCATACCACATAATTTAACATTTTTTTGAAAGGTATAAATTTGAAAATACCACACTGTTTTTTTATTGTCTCTAGTACTCAATAAGAAAATTACCGTGTATCATGTGTGGCGTCTGTTTCTGTTCGCTGTTTTAATATTTTTAAGTCACCGATCTTCCTCTCTACTGATGCGTTAGTGAATGGAAGCATGAGTAAAAACTGCATCACTATTTTTAAATTTGGAAACAAATTTTTCCTGCGGCGTTTTTAAAGATGAGTATTTTTCCCCAATAGCTTTCGGTATTATCGCCCACATTAAGCTCATGCTGAGTGAAATCCAGCACAATATGAGCTCGCAAACATAAGCAACATAAGTGTATTTCTGATTAAACTAGACAGAATAGAAACAGATTAGTCGTTGTATTAGTCTGTAGACTGGAACTTTCCCACGTAGTGATGTGCCTACTTACAATACACAAACTGGTGATGTCCTGTAGTAAAAAAATTATCCATAACATGTGTAATATTCGATATAATACTTTCATACTAATAAGAGAACGTTCGAAGAGTCATTTGTCGGTTGGTATGGTATAAGTGTAATATTTCCCATGTTTTCCCCGCGTAGAACCAATCCTCAATCGACTTGGGATACCCCATAATTCGGGGAATTCCCCACAAATTGGCATCACTGCATAAAAAAACGTTTTTCTTGTTCTTAATTTTTATTGATATTAACATTTTGACTCACACCATTTACACCTTGTGATGTCGCTTAAATAATTTGCCCGTCAGTCTATTTCTCACTCAATGTGGTACTTCAACCAAGTTTGCTACAATAATAATAATTAAGAAATAATGGTAAGGTATAGTTCAATACAATACAATACATTGAGACTAATTTTACTTTAATTATGATTATTATACTGAATCAATACTTTAACTGATGTTATGTTATATATAATATACATTACATTTTTAATATTACATGCCGTATAAGTAATTCAGTCTGCACGTCATTTTAGTCTCAATTGGCAGTTGAGAAAAATAGCTTGCTACTATTAATTTTGGGCTACATCACATCATGCCTTTTGGCTTACTCTGAATATGTACTGAAGAGTTGCTTAAATATTTTTTCCTGTTGCTAAATGTAGCTATGAAGTCACTTAAATCCTATATCCTTACTCCATTAAGTAGAAACGTTAAGGCGATTTGTATTAAATGACAATTATCTTTGTAATAATAAGTGGATTTTATTAGGTGTAACCTGTAAAAACTCCACATTTTTAAATGAATTTCAACGTCTACTGCATTCAAATAGATTAAGTAGTAGTACGATACCGCTACTTGCCCCGCTACTATGTTCCTATATAAAGCGTATCTATCAGCTATGGCCTATGGCCAACTGTTACCTGTGGCTATGGCTACTACGTTGCTAAGCACAGAGTACATTATGCCAAGTCTAAATTGAAAATGACATTGACATTTTTATAGAATAATTAGGCAACGCTTTTCAAATATTTCAATTGTTTAGAACTTACGGAATACTAAAGTAATTTCTTCTTAATTCATAAACGCTCGACAATGTCACATGGAAAAAGTATAACAAATGAACCGAATTATAAAATGTACG
Organism: Megathymus violae; assembly: GCA_003671415.1. Lineage (NCBI taxonomy): Eukaryota > Metazoa > Arthropoda > Insecta > Lepidoptera > Hesperiidae > Megathymus > Megathymus violae. The sequence goes on along the minus strand of PDGT01000069.1, from coordinate 515,296 downwards.
TAAACAAAACAATTTAAAGATGGTTCAACCTAAGCAAGCGGCCAAGTTCAGCAACTTCGGGTGCGCTCGGTAATTAAGTTGGTGACTTTTACCGGAAGAAGTAACATTTTCGCTAAGCTATCGTTCCCAGGAACGATTTATCAGATAATCATGTCCTTCGGTTTTCAACCCACATTTGACTAGACCTAACTTTGTATCACTATAGTAGGCCTATAATGAGAATATACAAAGCCCTTTATAGGGTTCGCTATTATAAATATTACCACCACACTAATGTGTTTCGTTAAGCATAATGTTAAATCATATAAATTCAAATTCATAAACATTTAATTTATATAAGGTATTTTGTAAATGTTTGCATTTAAGTAACAATTCACCGGTCATTGAACTCGAAAAGTATTTAAATTTAGCTGTAATGGCCAATTGCGAATTAAGTGCATGAGAGTTAAAAGACGATTGAATTTGACTTGTATGTTTTAAATGTTATAGATGGTGGGTAACCTTTGGATTAATATGTGGAGCTACATTTTTGACACGCTATTACAAAATATTGGAACCTGACCATGTTTGGTAAGGTATTTTCTCCTTTGTATTAATTAATTACCAGTATCATGAAGCATGATATTCATTCTTTATCTGATTGGGAGCAGCAACAAGCACATCTTGGTTACAAAATTGAGTAACCTAATGTAGGCAGTTAAAAATATATTTAACATCAATGGAAAGCATTCACATGAACATAATCTGTATAGTAGGGGTAAACTATGACCCCAGTTTTAAAACTGTGGAGCTTAAAAAATATATAATGTTTGTATTTATTAAAAACATTTTTTTACTTCATTAATAAACATAAGTTAAAATTGTAATTAAAGGGGAGTTAAATAGTTTTTACATTTGAAAAGACATAACTACAGTTACAGTTACAGTTAAATTTATACTTATTAAATAAATTGTATTATAACTTTTAGTGGTGATGGTGAACTTTGGAGGATTTGGTGCTATTCATTAATATGGCATATGGTACTTAAAAGTGCTTCGATAAGGGTGGCAGGCATGTGTTCTTTTTTATTTCTCTCTTTATTTCTATTTCTAATTACACTGCAGCTACACGCTTTTCATGCAATTCACTATGGGTATGTTTTTTTGCTGAGCTTATGAAGCAATTGCACTTGCAATTAAAAGTGCTGTATTGCTTACTCCCATGGATATGTTTTGAGGAATGTCAAAAAAAAAGAGAAAATTATTATGAAAATAGGTTTGTTTTTTTAAATTTCTTGAATAGAATCAATTAACTAATTTCGATTTTGAACATAAAAAAATATTACTTAAAAAAATATATTAAGCTAGAGGCAATCAGCTCAGTACCTTTATTATAGGGGGTCTGGCACTCTCGCCTGTTAAACAAACTTCTAGCTTATGGTATTTAACAGCCTTAACAGCTGGTTAAAGTAAAGACCTTGCTGAGGAGCAGCCTTTTTTGAGTTGTTGATGGATGTTCATCCCAATCAAAGGTGACAATCACCTTTCTATGGGTATGCACATAGGCACGAAATAGAGGCGCCATGGTGGAACATATGAATATCACACTTTGGGCAGTGTCCAAATGCGGTGACACCTATCTTGTCAGATTCAATGCCAGAAAAACACAGATGTGTGTGTTCAGCGCAAGAAGAGCCCATTCACCTTAGATCATTTTATTCAGAATATATCCTTGGAACACCCTGTCCAGTATTCCCTACTACGTATGATATGGGAATCTTCACAGGGGAGTGAATAATAATGCTTTTATAATTTAATGCACTCAACATCTATGACTTCATTTTTGTAAATCATTAACTCATATTACCTGTAAAAAAAAAATGGCCAGTATGAAATAGGAAAATACTGTATTTTATGTTGTTACATCTTTATTTTATGTTCCTCTCAATATGTCCATGATGGTACATATATTTGATATATTTATATGAATTATCTTTTGCATATTTCAGTTGGGACGAAACACATTTTGGCAAAATGGCAAGCTGGTACATAAACAGAACTTTCTTTTTTGATGTACATCCACCTCTTGGAAAGGTAATAAATAGTGTATTAAAAGCATAAGTGTCAGTTATTAAATAGTTTTTTACTAATACCTGTATTATAATTATCATGGTTAATTTATGTTGTTGTTCTTTGTTTCTTCCTCATCATTGAGGGCCATGATCATAGAGAACCTATTACTTTAAATACTTTTTCCGGCGCTATACATACATACGCCTATCCACCATTCGAGATACTAACCTAACCTAAACATGAACATGACATACAAACAAAACGATCATAAGACGGATTTGGAAAAACTATTTTCTCAAAATGTTGATGGACCTACAAACTGCGAAGGTTTTAGATCGGAACACATATTTTACCAATATCATTTGACCTTGTTACTTGTTTTGTAGCAACAATTTGACAAACGAAAATTCCTGTTGAAACCCGGTCAAAGCCAAATTTATGTACCACATAAATGTTTACCTCAGGTTGTTGTTTCTTGATGATGTCCTAATTGTCTCTTTCCATGCCACCTGTTGCGTAGGGAATCTTAGGGGTGGGATATGTATGTATAATGTTCTATCCATTTGTTTCAGATGTTGATTGCACTGTCAGGGAAGCTAACAGGGTATGATGGTACATTTCCATTTGAAAAACCAGGGGACAAGTATGATGGGGCAAAATATGAGGGAATGAGAATAGTATGTTCGATTATCAATAAGTACATATAATTAAATAAACTACATAAAGTAATTGTACCTAATGCAATAACAATCAAAGGTTAATTTAGTAAATTTGTTTTTCCTTTTAGTTTATAATCTATATTTTATATCTAAATATTTCTTGAAGTGATGACAGTACAGTGACAATTGTTTTTTTTATTCCTAGTTTTGCACCACACTTGGAGCACTAATCATTCCACTGACATATTTGACAATATGGGAGATGACAAAATCTTTGCAATCAACTTTTATAGGGACATTGCTCTTGCTCTGTGGTAAGTTGAGGATTAAAAGCAAGCAATAAATAAAAAAAAAATTTTTTGTGGACCCTAAGTCTACAGTTATTGTTAATTGTGCAAGTTTACTCAAATGAAAACCATATATAGGGGTGATTGGAAAGAGGTGTAAAAGTTTTAAAGCGGTGAATGTTTAGCTCATTTCCTGTGAAATAATCTATTATACACCCTATCTAAAAGTCAATAGTTAAACACATATAAAAGATTTATTTTTATTTATAAATACCCGTTTATGAAGAAAAATAATATATAGAGGTTCAAGCCGTAAATTAATGCGATTTCTTGAAGAACTCGCTTGCTTTAATGGATCATAAATGATTATCGGTCGTTGAATGGGTGACGGCTAGTGTCAAAATATTTTGACGAGTTCACGCTTTGAAGCCGCCTAATTGGTTATCGGTATATAGCAGCCGTCCAATTGGTTATCGGTATATAGCAGCCGTCTAATTGGTTATCGGTATATAGCAGCAGTCCAATTGGTTATCGGTATATAGCAGCCGTCCAATTGGTTATCGGTATATAGCAGCAGTCCAATTGGTTATCGGTATATAGCGGCCGTAAAGCCACATCGGTAGGTCTTCTGTATAAGAACTTCCTACACTTGTCTTGGTCGTTGAGTACGCTTTAAGCCTTCATTACCAAGAAGTACTCGTGCCCTGTAATGTAAAGTTATTGTTTTTAGCGGCCTTTTTCCTTTTTACTCATTTAATCGACCCACGTTTGAACTATGAATCATAGAGACATTACATTCGGTTACAAATTTAATGAAATTCTCTACAAAGCACGAGTCGTCCATGCTTGTTGATCGATGGAAATATTCGCGATAGCCTTTGCGCAAAATTTTTCATGTGCTAATTGTTAAGTAAAATTCATCCGATGATATTTTGGTATCAATTCAATTTCTCTTCTCATGTCATATTTCATTCAGTAATCGGCCAGTACAGATTTTTAAAAATGGTCCACCCGGATAGGGTCGACTTCATAGGACTCTCATCCTTGTTGAAATATGCAATTCTGTCTCTTAAACATTGGATATTGAGTTCCAGAATTTTGAAGGCTGTTCTGTGGCTTAGTAGTCGCTTCATGACAGTTCAGGATGAGCCATAGATTGTTGAAATATTCCGTACATCCAACGTTAAAAAAAAAAAAAAACTAAAAATTTGTACAATCAATTTGCGTTTCCTTATGTACCGCATGTATCTACCGCAATAATCTTCGGATATACCAGACAGAAAAGTTGAAACAGTACACCTGTAGAATTTGGTGACCGAGGAATGGACGCATAAACCGAAAGTAAACTAATAGTGACTTTGAAGGTTAGGTTAACTTGGAGGGTATAATTAAGAAATGAAAAAATACTACATAATTACCCGCTATTTTTAAAATTACAGATTTTTTGTAAAATAGTTTAGGCCCTCGTCTTTAGTTCATGGAGCACAGTGGATAACAATCGGAAGTTCTTAAATATTACCGCGAAACGTATTTCGTTGTCTTGATACATATTCCGCACCGTATGCTACACGAATCCGATTCAGGCTAATCGATTCTTATTGGTTATTTTTTGTCATCAGCTTTCTCTTTCTAGTTAGTAAACTAAATTTTTGGTTTTCAGATGTTGGTTTCCTCACTCTTAATAGATACATACTGCTGGACCCCATTCTCTTGTTTTTTATGAGCTGTTCCATCTATGGAGCCTTCAAGGTAAGACAACATTCGCATTGAATTGTGCTCAGTTCAAACACAAAAGACTCTGATCTATTGTTTACATTTACATCATAGTAACCTAACAATGATATATACAATTGTGTCAGACGTTAGGACATTAAATTCAACTGTGGTAATTACTAGTCAATACGAATACTTTGCAACTAATAAAATAATTGCTAATGCGAAATTTAAAAATCGTAATTTTCAAGCAAAATATTTATAAAATTTATCCGCACAAAATGGAACACCATTTGTAATCACCTGTTAAAGAAAAGTCACTGACCTGTTAACGTGAATCGCTGCTGTGCTGTGGGTGGGTGCAAGACTGATGTGATGTGATGTGGGCGAAGCGTGACGATTTTTTTACGATGATAAACAACAACAAATAATAATCACATTCAATAAATTCTTTTAAATCGTCTGCATCTTCTAATCAAATCACTACGAACTCGCGTCAGCAGAGTCCCACCCGCTGTCTCAATTTTTGAAATGCTTGTGTTATTTTTATTTTAAGTACGCGAATCTCGTGCACATCTTGAGCATACACTTCATTTTTTATGGGCCAGAAATAGTCCAATAGTGTCAAATCCGGTGGTCTGGCTTGCCAACGACTAAACACTACACCATCAACACTAATTCGCACTCACTGAATCAAACACTCACTCAAACTCAAAACACTCTAAATTGGGGAAATGTGCAAAATCTAAGTAATTATTGTTTCACATCGAATAGCTAGATTACGACTGACGAATACGATCCTGACGTGAATAAATGATGTAAAAAATTGGTCGAAAGGTAGTCGGCATTCGTTGGGTTCCGCAACAAAATTATCAAGTGGATAAATCAAAATTATCAATCTTAGAAAAAAATGCTTTTATACATTAGCATAGGGACCCAGTTTTTGTGTTTATCATGGCTCATAACTGCTGATATGCTCAGACTTTAAAAATTTTACCTGCGGTGGTACACACAAACGAGGACATCTCGCGTTTCTAATCCTAACTTTAAAAGATTCCTCATATTTATGAGTAGCAAACGAGCATGCAGGCCGCCTGATGTTTAGTGGTCACCTATTAACAGCCACGTCAAACCTTGAATAGGAGAGAAGTCATACGTGCATGCGTTGCTACGCATGAGGACTAAGATAGTCGTCTCACACAGAGTGTCTTCTCTCCTGCATTGACCTTCCCCAGCCATAACACAAGAACTTGACACAAGACGCTTTACGACGGTTATAAGGACGGTAGTGGTACCTCCTCGGGTGAATTTATAAGCTCTACCTGTTTACCTTTTCATAACAAAAAAGTTACAAACGAGCACGCATGCCCTTCGGTGTAAATCCTAGTGCGAGGGTGTGAGTATGTTTATTATATAAAAAAACTACGTAATAAACATTAATCGATATAATACTGACGAATGACGATTGATTGAATTTTATTAAAAGAAACAAGACAGATGTTCGTGTTTTAAGTAAGTATTTTTCACTATTAATACTTAATTCAGTAATTATGTGACATGGACATGATTCGTGATAACAGTCGACCCAATCGAAACCCTCGCCGAAAGTTTTATATGGGTCAATAGTAAGTTCACGCCGGTTGTTTATACCACTAATTTGACACCAATAAATATTTGAGGTCTACTATACGCGCTATTACAAATGTGTTCGCAGGTTCGATCTCTGACGGAGGCTAAACTGGCACCGTTCTCCCCACGCATGTTACTGTGGCAGCTGGCGCTAGGGTCGGCTCTGGCCTGCACTATTTCCGTCAAGTTCGTCGGCCTTTTCCTAGTGCTGTTTGTCGGATTGCGGACCATCGCTGATCTGTGGAACGTTCTCGGCGACTTGTCACAGCCCGTTGTAAGTTGTCAAGGATGTCTCTTCGGTGTGGTTCTATAAGTTCATTTCTGAAGTGGAAAAAATCCACCTTGCGTCTGATTACATTGACATTGGTTACATATCAGTGTGTATAATCTATTTTTTTGCTCACTTTATAGTTACCATTAATTTACAAGTTCATTTTGTTGAAATGGAATGCCCAATCCGCAATTGAACTAAATATTTTATTTAGATTTGCAATTAGCTAGAGTATTGATTATTCCATGAATGAATTATATAATATTAAATTATTCTTACGCAGTTTGGTTTACATTTCTTTGCAGAGTTTGACAGTGAAACACCTCATTGGGAGAAGTATAACATTGATTCTGTGGCCGACTGTACTTTACGTTTTCTTTTTCTGGATTCATTTGACAGTTTTAAGTAAAAGGCAGGTAACATATTTAAATTTGTAATTCGAAGGTAAAAGAATTTGAATAAAAATTCGTTTATTGTTAATTGTTTAAATATAATATCATTTTATGAAAATACAACCAAACCTTCAATAAGTAAACGCTCACAAACTCACAACCACACAATCACACATTAACATACAAATGAGACATCACAAACAATCAAGATCCTAGGACACCGAAAACAAACATAAATTTCATTTATCTTATAAATATCGGTTCTAGTCGGGTCAAACCCGAGACCTAGGTCACTCCGCACTTAATTACAGGGTTAAAATAGCCAACCTCGCTCATAGTAAATATTAACACAGATTAAATATAATAACAGAGACATTATTACTCTGATTTTAGTGGCAACGGAGATGGATTCTATTCATCAGGCTTTCAAGCGCGCCTTGAAGGAAACAGTCTTCACAACGCTAGCGCGCCACGAGTAGTGGCGTACAACGCGCTTATCTCATTGAAGAACCACAGGACCGGCGGTGGGTACCTGCACTCTCACCATCACTTGTACCCGGCTGGAGTCGGAGCGAGACAACAACAAGTAAGAATGTTAATACCTTAACCGTTTTTTTACATTTAACCATGAATGTCTTTTACACAATATTAGTGCATTGTAAAAAATAAAGTCCCTGTCAGTTTATTTGTCTGTACGCATGTCTATTAGTACGGATTTTCATACAGTTTATTTCAATAAATGGTAATTTACAACAAACTTGCAATAAGATATAGGCGGTAGCATATTATAATAATTATGGTTCATTTTATATGTGAATTATTATCTGACCATTAAAAGCCTACTTTTTGCAATCAACTGTGAAATGTTTTTTGTGTTTCGGTTGCAACATTGAGGAACCTGTACTTACTAAGTGATTAATCGTCGACAAATTTAAGTTAACATCCCACGCACTAAGAACCCATCTGGGCGTTTGATTACGTATAACATAAATAAATAATTGATGACTTATTTGTGTATATGTATCAATGCTAACAAACGAATACATACAAGCGAAGCTAATACAAAACCAATAAAAAAGCGTTTGTTTGGTAGATAACAACGTATACGCATAAGGACGATAATAACCGTTGGATGATAAAGCCGTACGATCGAGAGCGCGTGAACGGCGTAGTGTTGGTGCGTAGCGGCGACCTCGTGCGGCTGACGCACACGCCCACCGGCCGCAATCTGCACTCGCATCGCGAGCGCGCGCCGCTCACCAACAAGTTCATGCAGGTCACCGGTTACGGCGAGGTGAGGCTCGTGTGTGACTGTACGGCGAGTTGGTTCAGCGACGACCGCACACAGTGACGATTTCAACAGATTGTTAATAAACGTACGAACGAGAGTGCGTACGGGATGTTGGTACGCAGCAGCGACCTGATCCGCCTGATGCACGTGCCCATCAGCCAATTGAGTCGACCGATTATGGTAATCGCTTCTTCAGTCATAAGGTTTTGTTTTTGCTGCAGACTGATATATAAATACGTCGTGTATGCATGAGCGGTAGTGCGTGTAATGCGGACTTGTTTAAGACGTGAATGAATAAACTTTTTCTACTTAACAGTTAAACTAGTGGGCTTTACCATCTGAGACTTTATTGCCATTTACGATCAGAAAAATTAACTTAGTTAAGTACACTAGTGAATGCGTTGTTTTGATAACGTGTGTCCTCTGCTTTTAATAAACTATTCTAATTTCATCAGTTTTTGAAATTGTTAAAAAACTACCACTTTTAATTAGACTTGATATTATTCCATGTCAGGATGGATTTGCTCGAAAAAACGCCAAAATAGATCCACAAAGACTTTTTTACGGTATTAACAACACGTTCCACACTGATCACTCATTCCAAAATCGTAGGTATTTCACTTTGTAGAGAGAACGTATGACCCGCGGGTGGCCCTGTCCTCTATTTATACTGCTCTCCGGGTTTCACGAAACTCTGCAATCCTTAGAAAACATTACAATAATGCATGACGCAGGTAATAAAAATCCGTGTATGCGATATTCGGCCTTAAGCACAAGTTATAAGGCTGAGAGTCACGTAATGTGTTGGGGAGTTTTATGGCACCTACTGTTCTGATTTTTACATTTATCCGCGGAACTTTCGCGAGCATTCGTAACAACAATCCAATAGTTATACGAAAGCCAATGCGACAATATGCATACATCACGTTCATTTTGAAGCATCTGTTGAAGTCATTCTGAACCTTCGGTATCGTAATTTCAAAAACATTTTAATGTACAAGCAATATGTATTAACACCTGGCGACAATTAATCTTAATACAAATTGTATCTTGATACGAGTAATTCGCGTTCCGTCCAATGGCCATACCCTTTACGTGGTGTAGAGAAAGTGTCTCATTCTTTAATTAACATTATCATACATTGATAAACCCACGTAAGGATGTATTTTTGCACAGGATGGAATCGGAGATGCTAATGACGTCTGGAAGATATTAGTATCGGGAGGAAAAGATGGCGATGAGATTCAGACTGTTCGCAGTAAACTCATGCTGGTACATTATCTACAGGTTGGTAGAATATTTGTAAATGTTTTCATAATTCTTACTCTGAAACTAGGTCGGATTTAAGTGAACATGAGTCGAGGTTTAAGTACCATTTCAAACACTAGCGATGTAAATGATTTTGATTGCATACACAATTTGTACTTCTTGTTATTAGACAACTGTTATGACTTCATATTGATATCTCATTTAGCTAAATGGTAATGAAAAATATTCTTTTGTATATTTATATTTTACGCGCGGTATGTGTCATTGTTTATTTATCGGCAAATTGATTTTAGTCTTGCGCGTTGACCACGACCGGTAAACAACTTCCCAAGTGGGGGTATGAACAGCAAGAGGTTGCGTGCAACCCCAACTTAAGAGACAAGAACGCTTTGTGGAATGTCGAGGATAACATTTTTGATGATTGTAAGTGGTTTTTGCATACTTATTGTATATCATGAGTTATAAGAAGTGACTTATTTAGTTAAGCTCAAGTGTTATAAGTACACTACGTACGATACCATATGGGAGTCCAATAGTTGCCTTGCGTTATGTTACATTCAATTCGTCCGTGTACTTGACCGCAGTATTCTAACTGATTTCGTTGGCTGTTTTTTTTACAGATTTCATAATATCTTTTTTTACGTATTTTTGGATGTATGCTCATCGATTACTTCGAAATTTTTGAACAATTTTTTTTCTGTTTGAAATGCATAAGTGACATGGTTTCCTACAAGTCTGGTGAAGATCTGATTCATTAGATCCTCATGAACAATGGGCATGCCTAATGGATGCTGATCATGTAATAATAATTTAAGGTCTTTGTAATACTTATTTAGTTAAAAAATTATACTTGGTAATACAAAAAATATATCTCATTGAATTCGAGGGCAATATTATTACTTTTACGTGGCTTGAATAATATGAATTGATAGATTTTTCGACAAAGCAAGAAGTTCAAACACTTCCCGTGATTCTATTCTACTGTGACACACAATTGCGGGTTCATACATGGTCAAAAAATATATCTCACATTTATATTATTGCTTGAAAGGATTTTTTGCAGTTTTGTTAAGGGTGTACCACGTTTAGCTGTACCGTGGCTAGTTACTATAGCTTTAATATTCCAGAGAACATTCCTCCCTCGCTAGAAAGAAAGCATTTGTTCGCACGTTGCAACAGTGGTATAATAGGAAATGTGGAGTTGGGAATGGAGAGACTTAAGTGGAAGGAGTAATATTACGACGCTGACCCTCGAGCCTTCTCCCTTCGGAATACCACGAACGGTTGCTTCGTACATCGCCTAATAGATCACTGCGTTGTTTATATTGTAGAGTAATATCAAGTACATAGTGATAGAATAATCTGTTACGGTAGATAAATCATATATCAATATTAGAAATTATTATTATACTACTATCGTTGTACTACTACAAAACCTACCTCTGAGTTAACAACATGATTATACAGAAAGCACTGTTGCGTCCTTTGGACATATCTATTTACATTGTACAACACAAAAGCAGTTACCTATTTACTGAGGCTAACTCAATAATAGAGGCTATAATATATTAACAATAAAATAGATGTGTTATTATGTGTTCCGTTCGACGTCCGAAGTCCTTTATGAGAGAGAGGCGTCGTCTTTTCATCGTTTTGCCTATAGATGTCGCTACCTTTTTCCCGTCACGTGACTTTCCTTCAGCGCACCTAGTGTCCGAATCTAGAACTAAACTTAACTAACAAGGAGCAAGCTGCCATGTTTAAGATCATTGTTGCGTCGTTTTTCGTATCGTGCGCACGTTCGTTACCTTTAAGAATTATCTCTTAAAATATATTCTTGATATTTAAAAAAAAAAAAAAACAG